>BMAO01019861.1:0-13122 GCA_019973975.1 Trichonephila clavata | reverse complement strand
TATTTCCATTTTCATAAAAACTAGACAGTTGTTTATATTATGGTAAGAATTTGTTATCACACACACACCCCTTTCTCAGATAAAGAGAGAGAACACTTTTTTTTTTTTTTCTGCTAACCACAAGTGAATTCGTTTTTGGGGTTGCACTTTAATCTTTTAGTCGCCAAATCTGGAAATGATATGTGAGATTAGTCGCCTATCTGAAAATGGTTTATGCAATTAGTCGCCAAATCTAAAAATAATATATGAGATTAGTTGCCAAATCTGGATGTGGTATATGGAATTGGCGCCAAATCTGATTATCCTTATTCCTGACGATCCTGAAAGGGACACTGGAACAAAATTATGAAATTATTGTATTGTCATCGGGCCTTGACAAGTGTGCAAAATTTCGAATTTATCTGACCTTTTTAAGTGGGTGAAAATCGAGTTCCAAGATTCCGTTACATGCAAGTGAAATTTATAAAAAAGCGTGTTAAAAAAGTAATTTTGAGAACAAACTTAAATGTACATTACAGGGAAAAGTAAACTACAGAGAAAAAAAATGTTTTCTTTTTTTTACCATAATCCATTCTCAAAATTCCATTGGTAAGCAAATTAATATTAATATGAGCTTAGCACATCGATGATGCTTTTAATTGTTAAAAACGAAGATAATTTAAAATATCATAAAAGTCTGCTCTTTATTTTTTTAATAAATATTTGCAATCTACTTCTAATATAAAATTCTAGATTACTAATACAAAGTAAATACAAGTTATTAAGGCAAAATAAATTACGATAGTATATAGAAGGACATTTCCGACGATTTTCTTTTTATTTTACGTAATACAAATAACGAATATTTTATCTGGTTTAGAATAATCGTAACTAAAATTCGTTACATAACTTTAAATTCATATTTAAAAATACGGTAATGTATATAATTCATTCACATTTTCATGTTCATCGTTTAACAGAGGGAAAAGCAAACTTCTTTTTATCAAAAGGCCCAAAGAAAAAGAAAGTTGGATGGACTAAAATCATTTATTATAAAAAGTAAAAAAGACTTTAAAAATACAAAATTTTGAAAATTACATAATTCTAATGAGATAAATAAAACCGTGGTTCTTTATTCGTTTTTTTAATTTTAATTTTTAACTTTAAATACGCATACATATTTTAATAATTTAATGCACATTTATTTGAACGGGCTCTACTTTTGAACATGTGAAACATTTTTATTAAATAATGTATGCATATTTTTACAGCTTAATTGTGGATTACTCACATTTGTTCCAATTCCTGCATTGTTCTCGAATATTTATAAATGGAATGTAATTTAATACGAATCTTTTTTTCTCTATCATTGCAATTGAAAGCATCTATGGTATTGCTTCAAATTACACGAAAACTCAAGTAAAGCTTCCAGGTGGACATGGTTTGCTCATCAGTGGTCAAGCCTTTTGAGTGATTTGGTCATAATACAATAAATGTACAAAATCCGTATAAAACGTTTTGCTCTTTCTACCGCGCAAGATTAAAAAAAACATTAAGTTTCATTTGAAGTATTTCATGCCGTATTCCAGTCGAAAAGAAATTAAAAAAAACTGATAAAAACAGTATGTTATTGGAACACATTCCTAAGCTAATTTTAAATTTTATATAAATTGAATTCAACTGCTGTATTTAAAATTTAAATTACGTGACTATAAGTTCCTAATGGGATAATATAACTAATGAAAAGAAACAAATTAATAACTTGTATGTCACGCTTTAGGGACCGCTAGCCAACTCATGTCGCACCAGTCACCTGCGTATTGCAAAGACAAAAAATTCCCACAATAAAAGCAAACTTAACTCGAAAACATAAATCTGTCAATTTATTATTATTTTTTTTTCCGGTGAGTTTTTCCTCCGATGCACAGTTTCAATAAAATATTATTTTCAGTTTAAAAAAAATCGCACTTAACATTTATTTCTATGTATAATAAAATTTCAGAAATCTCAATCCATTTAAAACCATATAAAATAATCTGACTTCCCGTCAGGAAAAAAAAATTGATTTTTGGTTATTGTCACAAACTAGTGAAATACATACACGGCCAGGCTTGTATGAACTGAATTATGGTATTTCATTTTCAACATTAAAAAAAAAGATATTTTCATAATTGGTGTAAAAAATAAAAAGTAAAAAAATTTATTAAAAAACAATTTTTAAACGTAACCTCTGGGTTCACGCTCATTATGTTAAAATGCCTGGTACATTTTAAAATTTAGATTCAAAGACAAATAAAAAAAAATGTTACACAAATTCGAATAAAAATCACTAAAACACAGTTAAAGTTGGAGAAAACTATCACTTCTAGTGATGTAATCATCCAATACATATTGAGATAATATTAATAAGAATGAGATAAGAAACTTGTGAAATTTTTTAATGTTATCTCGATGGCGTAAATTTTAGATTATTTTGTCAAAATAGATGATGCACATAATTTTAAAAAAAAGCTGTACTAAATGCAGTTGAAATTTTTTTAAAAATCTGAAAAAAAAAATTGATTTATAATATCAAAGGGAAATTAAAATAAGTGTCAGGGAAAAACACATTAATTAATTTAAATGATTCAATCAAACAAATAGAAACTGCACTCACAACAACTCTAATTATTGTGTTTATATAATACTGTCTACATTACATGCATCTGAATTTCCAAGCAGTATAATAATTGTACAGGACGATTTACGATTGACCATTCCATATAATGCAAATTCTTTCAAAAAATAATTCAGATTGTGATAATTCATTTCTAAGCATCCATGTAAAATAATATCTCATTTAACAAAAACGTTATTTGGAATTAACTTCCCACGTGGGTGAATTTTAGAATGAACAAATACTCACCCCTCTCCACCTCTAAATCAAAGACATCTCACAAATTTAACGTGATTATTAAAAGGTTTCGTTCCCTAGAAGATAATTTGGAATAAACATCCCCTGATACATATGGCTAAGATGGAAATAGTCTGGTATTGTCACAGAAAAACTGGCTTCTTGCACCCTTTTCCATGCAGGTCGAGAATTTAATTCAATGCGGATAAATCAAATTTAAAATAAAAGTTACACACTATTGGAATTCAAGTTTTCTCAATAATAAAGAGAACTGGAATGGTTTTGTTTGCCTCACAAACTAGTATGATCTTATTGCAGAAATAATTTGCCTAAAAATGTCTCCGGGTGTGGTAAAGCGTAACCAGTAAAATTCATACCGAACACAGATCCACAATTCCTGAAACTAGTTGTTTTTCATAAACAGCATTATATATTTCTCACACAATCATTAATAAATATTTTTTCTTCTAACACAGCCTATTTTCTCTCGATTTCTGGTTTGTCAGCTGTTTTTTCCGGTGCAGTTTTCGATTTCCACAACACCGGAAAAAAATCAAAGCGTCTAACACTTGAAATATTTTTCAACTGAAAGGTGAAGCATTTTCAAAGGAGAGAAATTGGGTTAGGAATTCATTTATTAAAGTGGCCGTATTGCCAAAAAATGAGTCTGTGGCTATCGTGTGCACAAATTTTTAAAAATATTTGCTCATTCCTAATGGAAAACAACAAGGCAGCTCTTAAAAGTGGCTTGTTTTTGTCCTAAGGAGTGAGCTTGGAATTTATAGGCGAATAAAACTGAGTGACACTTATTTCATGCGTGATGACACTTGAATGTTTACGCTCGAGAGGGGTCCCCTAAACACCCCCATGTAGAAATGCTGGACGTTGCATCGTTTTGAGAATCCAAGTCCTCCTGTTGGCGGGGTTTGGAGAGTGAAGTACCCTCTCAAGTGCCGTCCTCATCACTTGACCGAGGATCTAAACTATAACATCCGTCATCCCTAGCCATCGCGTTACTTTAGAATGCGGTAATAATAAAAAAAGAAAAAAAGTCGCCCTTCATCGAAAGAAAACAGCAGATTGGGGAAACCTAATCGATTATGACTCTATTCCATGCACATCTAAAGATGGGACTCCATGATCTTTAATTCCGATCTAAGATCATGAGCAGCTATTGAAATAGACACTCACAGACATTCTTTTACTAAAAGAAAGAACATCCAAATCATTGAAAAATTCAACAGGATGACACAGGTCGAAGGTTTAGTGGATATTAATGCAACGTAATTTTAAAAAATAGTTAAGAACACGAGAAAAGAATATGAAACCTCAAAAAACCATATTGAAAGCTCAAATCTTGGATTGAATTTAGCCAGCCATCACAATGTTTCAAAACGACTGACAGCGACTGGCAAAGACTTAATATTGCGGACACTTTTACACATTTTGTCAACAGTAAACTCGCGACCTGGACTCGAAGGGGGTTGTTACATAGAGAAAAAAGAAACTACGCAATTGATTTAGAGTTGAACATAAATCGAAATATGTAATATGTAAAAATGAAATATATTCTTTGAAATTATTTTTAATATATCTATTGACGTTGGATTTCATTTTCTATCATACTATTATCGTCTCTGCTTTGATTAAATAATTTATTTGATTCTAATTTTTCTTGCTGTGTATTTTAATCGTTTGGTATAATAAGTTTTGTTGCTTAAGTTGGCATCCTTTTATGTAATGAATCTCGATGTGAGAATAGCTTAGTTGACTGTTCGAATTCCAGTTTGATATGCGTTTTGGACATGCAATCGAAAGTGCAGTTGCTATTATTGATGGATTTAATTAGATTTAGATTGCAAAGATTTTTGAAGTGAAAACTTCTTTAGCGGCGTTGGGCACTTTTTGGTAGGGGAAAATCTTATGGGTTCGCTTCACCGACATGCTCTGACTAGCGCATGCGCAGTGTGCTGTTCGCCTTAGACACTTTTTGGATGGGTGAAATCTCGTGCGTTCGCGTCACCGACATGCTTATAGCATTTTTTCTGTAGCTATACAGCTGGCTTATAGTGCTGTGCATATCTTATAAGTGAAATTGAATGGATTTAGTGAAAAGTTCAATGTGTATATACTGTGCATTGTTAAAATAGTGTTTTTGTTTGATTATTATTTGAATCGTTTAATTGAAGAATCATTGTACAGTATAGTAGTGAGTACTAAATAAATATACTAATATTTGTAAGATAAAAAATAAATAACAGAAAATTATTTTATATAAATACTCGCATTTATTTTGGCGTTTGAAAATTTTATATTATTTAAAATTATTTTAAAACGTCGTATTTATTCTGACCTTTGAAAATTTGTATTATTTATTCTTTAATATTTAACCTCTACAATGCATCACGCAATCCGGATTAGTATTTCACAGTGGCTAAGACGGTTTCTTACTACCGTGGTAAAACAGACATCTAGTTGTTCAATCATAATTTTATCGTGGATTTTGAAATTAAAAATTCTATAAAATCTAATAATAATTCCAGATTAATGTGTTGAAGTTTAAAATATGGTTAAAAATGCAAAATTATAATTTATTACCTTATATCATTAAAATCTTTAGTTAGAAATGAGGAAAACAACCCCGACTTTAATTTCATTAAATATTTTATTTTATTTAAAAATTTAATATTTCGAAATCATTATTTATTAATTTAAATTGTCAAAAATAAAATATACGCTCTTCTATTTTTTGCAAAATGATTATCTATACTTTTTTATCATTCGATTTTATTATTAGAAATTTACGAAAAAATATTGTCAGTGAATTAGGGATATTTTAAATATCTTTTTAGCGTGTTTTTCACGTAGTTTAAAAAAAGCGCTATCAGGACGCAAATTTCGTCTTCGTTCCATATTTTATCGTACCTTTTTCTCAGCTAATAATTAACCGATTGACCTCGTGTTTTCGGCATTTGGTCGCATTTGTGCCCTAGATGAGCCAAATCATATTTAAAATTTTAAAAAAATTAAATTTTTTTAAAAAATTTAATTTTTTTTTAAGTATAGTACACACACTACTTTTTGTTAATAAAAAGTTCATTAGTTGCATTATTGTAAAATACAACATGTGAAAAACGCGCTGAAATTACTTGGCCATGCCAATGATTGATATCTTGTTTTCATATTTGCTTAGATCCTTAACATTTCCCCCTAATTTCTGCTTTGGCAATGACTATTCACAAATCACAGGGAGGTACTTATGATGCTATTGTCTACGAATACGAACGCAAACATCCTAGAGAATTAGTTTACGTAGCTTTAACAAGAGTAACGAGGATGCAAGGTTTATTTTTGGTTACTCAAGAAAATATTAGCACCTGCTGGAAATTTTGGATTGGTAGAACCTCTAAATGCTTCAGAAACAGATAAACATCATAAAATATCAACAAGTCATTGAGAGGATCTAACGTTAGAATTGAAAATGTTACAAAACAATACACTACAAATGGTCACCAAAACTTTTCTAGAATTCATCTCCAACAAGAAAGGATTATCGATATTTTCATTTAATTGTCAAAGTTTGTATACGCATGGAGCTGACTTAAAAAATGATGCTATCGTAAAAAAGTCAAATGTTCTGCGTTTATCGGAAATTCTATGAAAAACGAAGAACCACTTGATATTCCGAATTTCAACTTTATTGTATAAGTTATAAAAGACCCGAAGTTCTAGCAGCAGGCACTATTTATCACAATACTCAAGATACGTCACACTTCGTTTCTTCACATATGGACATACATACTAAATTCACTAGAAGTATTGGTGTTAATGTGTTTCTGATATAGGTGAAATATATTCGCTGTCCGTTGCGATTCCGAGAATGGGCAATACATATTAATGGTTGCCGTTTATATTCCTCCTGGAAAATCTATGAGACAGATACAACGATTTTTATTCGAAAATTTGATGATTTATACAAAAAGAGGTTCTGAAATACTTGATAAAAAATTTGGTGAAAAATATGACCTCTACCTCTAATATGAACTCTATATGAACTCTACCTCTAATTGAATTTCTAAATGAAACATTAAATTTAAATATGCCCAATGATCGAAAACTCAGTTTTACAAAATATAAAACGACGATCGATGTGGTTTTTACGCGATACTTAGATAAATTTGAATAAAACATTTCCCTTTCTTACTTTAGTTACCGTACGCCTATTGCATCTTTTTTAGAAAAAAAAAATGAAATAATTGAAAAAACAAAAAGTCTAAGTATTGTTGAAATTAATGATGAAAACAATTAAAATAATTTTAAAAATCAAGTACATTGAAATTTAAGTAAATACAAATACTATCCATAAATAATGATTGTATATTAATTGTTATTTCAATTGAATTGTATTTATATTTTGTCATAATCTTGTACAGCCCGTAATATATTTGAAAAAAAAATCATATAAACATGCATTTAGTTGTTGCTCGGAGTGTTAATAGATGTGAAAACCAGATTGATGTTGATAATTTTAATTCAAACATTATGAAATTTCAAATTTTTATTCTAAAAGTTCAAAGTTTTCGCTTCTATCGGCAGTCTCTTTAACTGCCAATTTTTTTTCTCAATGTTCTTGTGTGTAAATATGTGTTCTTGTTCGATGCGTCCTAGTTTTAATGAAAAAGTTTAGTTTATTCCGAATGGATTATTTTTTAGCACCCTATTTCGAGCAGTGAACCACCGAAACAAAAAGAACAAATCAGTCAGTGTTGGAGCGGTGCACAGCCGGAAATAAAAACTACAGTGTCGTCTTTCTCGCATGAACGCAGTTGGAAAATATTTTTTTTCAGGAACACTAAAAAGAACATGTATTTTGACAGTCAATTTTTTTTCGAAGAAGGAAACTTCATATGTTCCCAAAAAAAAAGCACACACAGTTACTGTTATTCTTTTAAAGGAAGAAATATTTTTATTTAATTTAAACAAGGCCTTCAGATTGGTATTTGTAACATTGCAGACCCAGGACATTCCCCAGGAGCGGGTATCACTTTTTAGTGCGACACCGTATAGGTAGATACAAATTGCCGCGATGTAATTTTGTCACCCAATTTCCTCCACAGAGGAAGGAATCTGATCTGATGATGCAGAATTTTGCAAGGAATTTTTTTTTCCAGACAGCGCTCTAGTCAAAGAGACTTTCTAGGGATCTGTAACATGCCGCCTAATCATACGACAATGACACTATCGATTTTCTAAATCATGAAAATGCACCGACTTGGTCCGGCATCGAACCCGAAAACTTTCAGTGTTCAAGGCCAGTACCTAACCAACTATGCCACCCGGTCGGGTTAAGGAGGAAATATAGAGAAAATGAAATACATATAATGAAAGTGTGATTGTGAAAAAAGGTTTTTCCGAATATTTGAAACTAATAATAGAGTACCTCAAAGTATTTTCTATCGTCATTAAAGAAAAACTCTACACAGCCTTACACTTATAAAAATATCAATAACACAAACAGCTACTTAAAAAATTGTATGCATTTACTCACGTACTCAACATTTTTAGATGGACACCCTAAGGTCTGCACAAAACAAAGTGCACCACTTTTTTCGGAGTGCAAACATCCTCGTCGCAGAGCCATGTCTGTACATTTCTTTAATTTATGAATTCCGAACAAAAATAAATCACATCGAAGTTTAATTGCTTTTTTGTTATTTTTCTCGAAAAATCAAGAAATAATTTCTTCAAAAAAATTAAATACGCAATTTAAATATGAAGAAACTTCAACACGAAGAATGAAACTACGTGATTTGTTGGGGAATGGATTGGAAAGTTTTTCATAAAAATTGTTTTAAAATATTTCCTTTCATTAAAAAAAAGTTTTTACTCAGTTTTTTACATATAAAAATACTCATAATATAATGATTTATTTATAAAAATGCATCTAATTGTGTAGTAAATATGCACATATCTAATTATGAATTTATAATCATATACAATTAAATGAATATATTTACCATTTACTTCATTTTTATTTTAGTGCATCTAATCACTCATCGTGAAATGTACGGAATTGTAACCGCTACAAAGTATCTAAACGTTGCATTGCAACTTGCATTTATATTGTTTTCACTACCATACAGAACTGATAGGATGCGCGTGGTTTCATTATAAAAAAATACATATTATCAATGCACTCATTTTCCCAGTTTCTCTAAGAGAACATGTTTCTAGTCATGTGTAAATTAAAAAAAACATAGTTCTAAGTTCATTAACAGCTCCCAAATAGATCATCTCACTTGGAAAAGTAAATGAAAAAAACCCAGCTATCCTTTCCTTTTAAAAAATTGTACATAAAATAGGCTGCATTTCTATTTACATTGAAAGGGAAGTATTTTATATATTTCCCATAAATATATATACTTGTGGTTAATCCATAACTCTGTGTGTCCACCCTCCAAATATTTGCTCCAGTGAGTACAAAACAAAAAAGTCGTTAATATTCATGCCACTTACTTATGAAATACCATCTTAACAGTGAGACAAACTCACGCCAACTGTCCCAATTTTTAATTGTATTGTATATTTCTTTCTAGAATTACTAAGTCATCATTTTTTAGTTTAGGTTTTCAATCCAAAGTAAAGTGGGGTAACTTACATGCGAAAGAAATAACAATTAATGAGCTGGAATTGGAATCTTATGTTTGGGCTATCTTTTCTGAAAATTGATTAGCTGTTTAATTTGAGATTTGAATAAGTACGTTGAGAAATTAAATGTGTGGCATACTTTCAACCCAATCAAAATGTACTTTTTTGCACTGAATAGTAAAAATGGGAATCAGTTATGTGTTAGTCTCAGTTTGTTTGTTTTTAACATGTTTTTTTGTTCCAGTAAAAAATTAAAATTATTTTAAAGATCTAATTTTTTAAAAATTTTAAGAGTGACGAAAGTTGACAGTTTCAACAAAAGTGAAGGATATGTTCTGAAGCTACTAGACATAATATTTCTTTTAAGATAGAAATATAAGGGAAACAGTGGGTGCCAATATTACAACATATTACTTTAATTTCAACCAACATTCAGCAAATGAATACAAAAAAAAAAAATTAACTGTACAAAATTGTGTTTGACATGAAAGTAAAATACTTAAATGCTAACCCTGCTCGACTGAAAGACATGGCTACCTGATTTGATTATCGTAAACGCTATCTTAATTTTGTAATTTAAAAGCAACTTCATATAATAAGTCTTTTAGACAAGGGAGTGGGGAGTAGTAATATATATATTTTACTTAGAATTCCATTTTTCACATTGAATTTTGTAAGCAATGACAGCTAGATTTAAGTTATCCAGAAAAGTTTATAAAAATAGTATATATTAAACGCTTGTTCCAATTTATTCACTAAAATTTCTCAGTCTTATTGAAATTCAAATAATGCACAAATGAACAATTTTTACTTCAGACAAAATTTAATACATATATAAACTTATCAAGTGACCCATTTCTCATCCACAGTACTAACGCAATTATATGAAAACAAATTAAATGCTTAATTGTTTTAAAGCCATGATGTGCTACAAGAATTCACCAACAAATATTCCCTGAAAGACTAAATCATAAATGCATCTAGAGCCTTACACAGAACATCAGCTAGCATTTTCAATTAAACACATTTTTCAATATAAAGTAAATGAACAGTAAAAGTAAGCAGTTTTTTTTAAGGACTCTACTTGGCTTCAACTGGTAGTATTCTTGTCGTCCAAGGTATTTTATGTGTAAGACTTTGCTCAGACAATTAAATTCAATCTTCAATAAGGAGAGGCATCGTTAACACTAAACTTAACAATTTATTTATCCAGTGTTATTAGGCCTGGCACCTTCGAGCTGGGAGATCTACTTTACGAATACAGAGTGATTGTGAACAAAAGCAAAAGTATCTACTAACATGAGCGTTCAGACCCCCTCTGGCGGTTACAAAGAGAATTCTTTAGGGAATTCTTAATACAAGGCACTCATTTATATTTTTTTACACATATTCCTTTTAACTGTTATGTTCCTGTTGATTCTCTTGCACGTCTCTATACATATATATATATATATAACTCGGCTTCTGTCAAAAAAGGTCTTGTGACATTCAAACTATTCATAGCGCAGTTTGAATTATTTAGTATCGGCGGTAGTTCGCATCGGTAATCGAGATATAAAAATATATATATGGCAATTGAATACTTCAAAAAAATTTTTTTCCAAAAAAATTTATTTGAATTTGATTGGAGGAATAGAAAGTATTTTATTAACGATTGAAAGTTTAAACAAGATAAATATATATACACAATCGACTCTTGATAATTCAAACCTTCGATCATACGAGCCTCTCGCTAATTCGAAGTATATGCTCAGTCCCTAGAAAAACTCTTGATATTTCGAACTAAAACAATACATTTGGGTACACTCAATATTTCGAAGTAAAATCTGTGGCTGGCCAGACTACAACACGAAATAACTCGAAGTGATCTTACAAAATTCTCGACTATTCGAACACTCACTATCATGTACAGTTCGGGTACAAAGAGGTTAGAGAATACAAGTTTTGTGTTGTATTGTCTCTGCGTCTCTCCCCTCTAACGTATCATCTTTAATGACCATCTGTTTGCTAACCCTTCTTAGAGTTATCCGGTTCATCACTTTATTCACTTTCACTGCTTTCCTTCTTCAAGTGGGCAATAGACCAACCACACCCGTTGTTAAACATCCATATATCTTTCGTTTAACACGTGGCCTTGCTACACATGTGTTCAGAAAGGCTGGAAGAGATGTGATTGGCTATTGTAAAGAAGAGATGCGTAGGATTGTGTATGAATGTATTAAATGCATTTTTTAATACAGGACTTTTAACTTCTGCATAATATTTATATTGTATAATAAAAGTTGTTTTAAAAATACTTTGACATAATTTTATATATATGTACAATTTTTGTTTTATTACATCGTTTCAAATTTAAATGTGTTAGAAAAAATTTCTCTTCGTGTATTTTGGGACCTTTTTTTACCCTCTTGATGATTCGAAGTTTTTCATTGGTCCCTTTAACTTCGAATTGTCGAGAGTCGCTGTATATAAATAAATAAATATATATATATAGGGAGACAGAGTGAGCTAATAGTACGAATTGAATAAATTGATGCTTTAATTGCTATTCAAAAACTGTTGAAAAGGCTGGTGTTTAAAAAGCTCTCTAAAATTTCTGGTGTATAAGCTTAAAAACTATAACAACTAAAAATCTTCAGGTTTGCATTCTTCGTGCACGGATATTGTTCAAACTTCAATTCCTCATTCTCTATCTAGAGTATATCTTAAATGCTCGAACTTAGCAAATTGAATTGAAATGTATTAGTTATGTACTGTTTTGTGTGATTCAGTGATTCTGAATAAGTACTATGCGTTTAGAGTGCATTTATATAAATACGGCAGAATTCCATCTTTCATTAAATAACTACCGCCGCAAGTTATCCTGATTTAGCACATTCAAAAGCTTCTATCTATCATTAAGTCTGCAGAAAGCGCTTCAATGATGCATTATATGAACTATGTTGTAACGCTTGTGATCGTCGTAACAAGGCTTCTTTGTACACAGGGAAACAAATTATTTCTAATGACCAAAATGTCTCGTAAAACACTCACATTCACATTAAAGAATTCATAAATTGATAAATACTTTAGCAAAATCCATTTCATCGGAACACTAATCTGACAACAGAATTGTCACGTAAACATCAAACCTCTTCACCACACTTATTAGACGATTCACGACAGGAGTTTTGAGGATGACCAAAAAGAAATACAGCCGAAAGGGAGATCATTTGGAGAAAGACGCGCTGTCCAGAAACCTGCTGTTTTTATCCGAAAATACTAGATGAAGTCGTGTGAATAAATTGCTTGTAACTAAATTATTTGTTATGGAGTTTTCTACCAATAAAATTGTTCGACAATTGGTCTCAAATTTCAAAATAATTTCACAGCTGTATTGATAACTAACTTTCGCCTATAGCAGAAAAAACACCTCATTTCTTAAAAAATATGAATAATCTTTATTTTAATTCGTTTTTTGAACGTAAAACTATGTAAAGTAAAATGTAGCTTGAATTTTAAGATTGACGTTGCAACAGTTGAAAATGTGATCTATCTGGTATAGTCTGAGCCATTGGCCTGGGTTCGAGTCCCAGAGAAGACATGGATGTTTATAAATGTAT
>BMAO01019860.1:0-20296 GCA_019973975.1 Trichonephila clavata | reverse complement strand
TCTGTTTCAGTTTCGCATGAAACTACTTGTAGAAGACATATTTAATTCAGTTGATTAAACTAGAAGTATAGATGATTTTTAAGAAAAATATCGAGTTATATTTTATTTTTCACATCTCAGCATGCGATCATCCACGGATGTTTGTATAGACTGTTTAGATCAGGGAGGAGTAAATAGACAGGAGAGTCCCTAAGTGACGTAGCATGAAGCATCTATCAAATATTCTGCGCATCAAATGGGTGTTTGGTAATGGCGGCGATTCAAATGTTTCGTAATAGTAGTATTTCATTAGGCGATTTTACGTCAATCATTGATGTCATCATCCATCACTCCGCCCCAAATGAATCGGGCTGGCATCTTGTTGGTCGACATGGAGAAGAAGGGCGGGAGCATAGCGGAATTCCGAATCATGTTACCACCCCGCAAAGGAGTGGATGATCAAAATTTTAAAAAATAGAAAAAAAATATTTGTGATGATTTTTGTGGATTATAGCACTTATAATTCTATATTTCCGTATACGCTGCATTCGCCTGCAGCAAAAATACGCAAAATTAAACTGCTTTTCTGCTCGAAATGCACTCTTGAAAATCCGAAAAAATGCATTGAAATACATGGGAGGTGGTCATTTTCTGGGTGTTTGCGCAGAACGAGCATAAAACAGCTGCCTCATTCTCTCTCATAGCCGAAAGCCGGTAAGGCGTCTCCTGTATCTTTACTCCTCCCTGGTTTAGATAGACAAACCAGCTGCTCAGCAGGAAGTATGTGATGTACGCGTAATAATACATGTCTTTGTCTAATTGGTCAGGAGACGTAAAAAGGCTAGTGACAGTCGGTATTAATTCCTGGAGACTAACTACAATGGTCAACTAGAAGTATTTAGTCAAGTAAAGAATAAATAAAAAATAGCGTGTAACTCTCAACCGGCTCTCTATTCTTTTGTTTTGCGCTCCAAACTCAGTTGCGCCCCTGACGGCCACCTTTTTCGCCAAGTCCTCATACCGCTCTGTCTTCTGATGTTGAATTACTGATAACGTAAGTACCAGTGTATTGATTTTTAAAATCTATTTGTTCTGTATACTAATAGCACATTTTCTCAGACTATATTTTAAAATTTGTCTATGATTTGTTCGATAACACTGAATAAAATAATAAAATACACCAAAACCTCTTTTTTTAATGCTTACTTTTACGCGATTTTGAATTAACACGGTTTAAAATATAGCCAAATACACTTTTTTTTTTAGGAGCGTGGTTTAAAAAACCGTCAAATGAAAGATTACCTTAAAATTAAGACTTAGATGTCAGTATATCCGACATTTCGAATATTATCTTTTGCTACTAGGTTGGAATCTGACATACTACACGAACGGAATCTGGGACTCACCGCGAGTGTAGAATATTTTCTATATACAATATACACTGCGTATTTATTTTTACACGGTTTTCTCAGGAATCAATCTACCGTGTAAAAAAAGGTTCTGGTGTATGTTAGTGAGTGAGGGAATATTCCTATACAGGGGGGCCCAGAAATAAAAAGAAACCGTGAAATATTTTCTATATTTGCTTCAGTTTTATCAATATATGTTGTTTTGGAAACATCAAATAAGACACCTACTCTCTTTGCCATTTTATGTTCGACAACGGTCCGATATTTTATTGACGTTGATTTAAACTGACAGCAGCTGAAGGAGTTTTATTTGAAGTTTTTGGAATAAGGTACCTAAATTGATAAATCGGAGAAAATAGGACTTTCCTTGGTCTCATTTTTTTTTCTGTACTATTCTATATTTGTTTCTTTAAATATACGTTATCATTATGAGTGTTGACCGAGTACCAAGTAGTTGTAAGGATTTAATATTTTTTAGCAGTGAAAGGAATTTATAACTGATCTGTCAAAAATTATTACCCAATATATAAAAATATGGCTACTTAATATATAAAAGTTAAACAAAAATCCTGAATAAATTAATGCCGATTATAAAGATAAATCACTTTTAAAAGTTTAGAAAATTTTTTTAAAGCAGTAGCTTGTAGAAAGAAAGCTCAATAAATTGATGAATGCTGTTAAAGATATTTTTATTTTAAAATTATTATATCATAGGTTATGATGTTAAAACACCAGCCGCTCTACATATTCAGGAGACAGAGCATTTTTTTTGTTTTTTTTTTGTTGTTGCAAATCTGTCTTGCCTCAGAAAAAATAAGCTCACTGTAAAACACTGCTTAGTGGTACACATAGAAATTTTTTTACAATTTTGCCTGAAGTGAGAAAAGTATTTTGAGTGTATTTTAAGTGCATTTTTCCATTTTTGTAAAATGGAAAGAAACTATAAAGCTAATAAAATTTTCTAATAACATAAGCTACATTTTTTTTAATTAAAAAATAAAAATGAAGTAAAGTTGGGAAATGTGAAACTTTTTATTTTACTCAAGGAATTTTCACTACGGCAAACAGACAAACAATAGGAAATTATTAGATAGTAGAATATCGAGAAGAAATAGATTAATGAATCACTTTTAATTTCATATTGGCTAATTGCACATTTTATTAAAAATTGTCTTTAGGGTGAATATTTAGTTACATTTTCAAATTGAAATAGAATTTATGATTATATGCTTCAAAATTCATGTTTTCATTTCAATAAATGCAAATTCTTCATGAGCATATCAGTGGAACTTTTTAAAACCAATTACTGAAGTACTCGGCCGAGTAGTAAATGACCGAGTACTCGTACAGCACTAATTATCACTTAATTTATATTTGAGGGGCAGAACCCTATTCTATAGCTATAATTTAATAACTGTATATTTTTAAAAATTTATTTGATCTATTTATTTTTTTTTTCCTTTCGATTTAGAATGGGGAGAAATAAGACAAATACTAGCAGGGATTTTTTCACATATCACAAAACAGAGAATAAGAGTATTTGTAATATATGCGACACTTCTATGATTGGAAATCATGCTGCCAATTTAGAACGACATTTAAAAAGACATCATAGTAATAAATTTAAAACTGTACAGCAAAAAAGAAAATTAAGTTGAACATAAGAGATGAAGCTACTCCAAGTACCAGCGGATCCAGCGGTTCACAAGAAACTTTGGATAAATACGTAAAATCAGAAATTTTTGAAAGTAAAATTAAACAAGGAAATAGTCCTTAAAGCATGTATTGAACTTATTACTGTTAATGGCTGTTCATTTGAAATGTTAGAATATTCAGGATTCAAAAAGATTTGAACCCAATTGTTAATGCAATAGGTAATCATTTTCAGTAAATTCTGAAAACATTAAATTATTAATACCAGAGACAGCTGTTAAAATTGTCTCTGAAATAAGTACAGCACTCGAAAAAAAAGTAATTTCCTTAAAAATTGACATAGCTACCAGATTAAATAGATCAATTTGGGAATCAATGCTCAGTTGATAATAGGCGGAAGAAATAAATTTGTTTACTTTGGGAATGACAGAGTTGAAAGATAAACATACTGGAATTTATATTAAAAATATGGTTGAAAAAGTACTAGAAAAAATATAATATCGATATTCAGCAAATTTATTCAATTACTACGGACAATGGAGCTAATATGATTTCATTTGTCAACTTATTAGGATCCGAAATTGAAGACGAAGTTATCGAAATGGAAATGAAAATTTGAAACTAGGGATCACTTTGAAGATGGAGTATTTTTTTATCACAACTTTTCTTTTAATAAACTAATCGGAATAAGATGTGCTGCACATACATTGCAACTAGCAATTAAAGACTCTATAAAAAACGCCGATTTCAATGAATTTATTTCTGATGCTAGGGGGTTGGTGAAAAAGCTGCGCATTCCATCTGTTATGTTAAAATTTAAAGACGTTAATACTAAAAGACCAATTTTGGATTGTCCAACTAGATGGAATAGTACATATAATATGTTAAAATCTTTATTGGAATGCAAAGATTTTAGCTCATCTTTAGCGGAACATAATTTAGATTACTATTTGCAGACAGTAAATGGGTGAAATTAAAATTAATTGTTGATACCCTACAACCCCTAACGGAAGCAATTTTTAAACTACAAAGTGAAGAATTAACTTTAAGCGATTTTTACGGAATTTGGACACATTGCAAAATAAAGTTACGAAATTTTAAAAAATTTCTTTGCAGATATTTTATATAATCAGTTATCTAACAGGGAAGCATTGTTAATAGAAATTGATAGTTTAGTAGGAGCAGTTTATTTGGACCCGCGTTATCAAATTTTTGCTTTCCACGTCACAAAAGGTACAGGCTGTACAACATTTAAAGAATATTTGGAATAAATTACAACTTTTAGAAAAATCCATTTCAATCTTAACAAGAAAACTTAATCTTCTACTAAAAGCGATGAAGAGGAAGACGATTTAAAGACATTTTTAAAAGTAAAGAATTGGGAATAAAAACACATAGATCCAATATTTCTACCGACGTTGAGATTGAATTCATTTTAAATAGCTTTGACAATGCACAAAGATTTGATATAAAACATAACATTTTAGATTTCTGGGAAGACAATAAAATTACCTTTACTCACTTTTACTAGGTTGCAATGGTGGTTTTGGCAGCTCTAGGTACACAAGGTAGGGTTGAAAGGGCGTTTTCAGGTTTGAAATTTATTCTCTGAGACAACAGAAGTAATCTCAGTGAAACCACGTTAGAAGATATATTAATAATTAGAGGCAATTTTTTCATACGTTAAATAAATATATAAATATATTTTTTACATAATTATTGCAAGGCCAAGTGCACGATGTGAGAGTCAAACGACGAATGTGGGTAATCATGAACCTAGTTGTCAAATGCGATTTTGATAATGGATAACAATGCCAATGCTCGCCGTCCTCTGCTCACCGCTCTTATCGTACCTGCTGTTTGTATCAATTCACATAGTGTACCAATTAAAAAAAGAATAAAATCTTCTAAATTTTGATAGAATTACATCTTTTGTTTATGATAGAATTATATTTTTAGTACAAATAAGAATATACATAAAATGAAATTATTCATTTGGAACTGAAACGAAAACAGTTATTTTTGGCGGAGCGAAAACCGGAACTGAACCGATATTAATTTTTTAGTTGAACCGGAACGAAAACCGGAACAAAAAAAATTACGGTTCGAAGCCCTGATTTTAACCCATGAGCAGGGTGATTTGGACGGTTGAACAGAGAAAAGTCACACATCTGGCGCGAAACCGATTTTCGACGCCAAGCGAAATAAACGACGAAATAAACAACACACAGGGGTGAAACAATTATTCGTTTTAAGGTCTTTAATTAATATCTTTTCAACTAATTGCAATATTAGAATGAAAAACAGTTTACGTCCTATTCTCAGACCTACTGAATCTACGCACAAAATTTCATAAGAATCGGTCTAGTCGTTTCGGAGGAGTTTGGTTACAAACATGACACAAGAATTTTATATATTACATGTTTATTTTCGTTCTGTTTCAATTTTTCATGTTTAAGACTTTCTGTGAGTGTTTTGTTTGTTCAGAGCTGTGGTTATGATGATTTCATCAAAATTAGGGCTAAATTTTTCTGTTTTAATTTAAATTGTTATGATTTGTATTTTAGTGACACACAGTTTTATATTTGTTTATTTTCTAAACTTTAAATTTCTTGCTTATTGTTGTAGTTTGCACTAATTATGTAATACCGTGACTTAAAAAAGGGGGGGGGGATATTTGTGAATCGTTAGATTATAAGGTACTCGCGTATTAGCGTCACCGCAGCAAAATTGGGGCAACGCAAATCACACTTTCATTTCAAAACAATGAAGATTCTAACATATTTTATATGTGAAAAACCAATCACACACACAGCGAAATTTTGGCAGAAAATGGTGCGATTCATGAGGTGCCAATTTGGCTGCGGTGACATTAATACGTAAGTACTGATAATAATTGCTCATTCATCAACACAAATATCAGTGAGCTTGGTCTTATTCTCATTGATTTTCAATCCCATTCTGAAAGCCTCTTTCTCTAAAGATAAGAAGGCTTGCCTTTTGCGGTGGGCGTTCGGGCAATGATATCAATGCCATCAGCAAAAGCCAACAACTGTTAAATTATAATTAGAATCTTTTTTTTTTACAAATCTTCCAATTAAAAAATTTTTACAATTTATTAAAGAATTGTATAATCCAAGAATTTTCCTACCTTTCTTCTATAAATTCTTTACTAAATTTTATTCTTTTAAATTCTATATAATTTTTTAAATAATAAATATCTTAATTTTTTTTCTTAACTGTATAAAATCCAGACGGTAAAATGTTTCCCTATTTTAAAATGGATTTCTTTAGAATATATGAAATTAATTATATTATTTGAATCACTTCATTTTTTACATCTTATAAAGCAATCCATACAACTTTAAACCAACTACTGAAATAAAGGCTATACTTCTTAGATTTTATACGCTCTGATGTGCTACATTTTGCTAACACTTTAACTTCTTTCATATTATCTTTTGATTGTTGTGTTCAAAGTGAAATTAATACGTGACGGATCTACACGCGTCCTTACACTAATCCTCCAGGGAAATCTTTGGGGCTATTAAAAATTATCAACCTTCTCCTAAGAAAAGGACGTGATATGCAAATTAAGTTTAATATACATAGTTCAGGTTCGCTTACTAGTGGATAGATAGTAGAAAGTTGCTAAGTGAGTTAGAAAGTGAGATGGTTAGAAAATTATTTAACTAAAGGTGACAAGTGATATACAAAGGGAAAAATAGGTTAGAAAGTCCATGGGAGAGATTAAAGACAGGAAGGTGATATTTGAAGGATTAAGCCTTAATTCATAAGAAGACTGCCTACAGTTCAGGTATAGTCACCTTCATATTACGTTTGATATTTAAGGTATTAAAGAGATTAAGTGGCCAATAGTTACATACCGAGTATCTACCGTGTAAAGTAATATTAAGGTAGTAGATCGATTATTTTAAATTGGTTGATTTATTAGATG
This sequence comes from Trichonephila clavata, assembly GCA_019973975.1. Taxonomy (NCBI): domain Eukaryota; kingdom Metazoa; phylum Arthropoda; class Arachnida; order Araneae; family Nephilidae; genus Trichonephila; species Trichonephila clavata. The sequence goes on along the minus strand of BMAO01019860.1, from coordinate 13,297 downwards.
TATTCTCCCAAAACGCGACTCTCGTCCCCCCCCCCCTCTGTTGACTGATCGGAAACATCCTATTTATGGTATTTCATTGAATTGTTTTTGCGTTAATTTAAACATTGAATAAATAATTTTAAATTATCATGTCGAATCATCCTGCACTTCCTCCCTCACCTTTAGCTGGGTCACAGGGTAGAACGGGAAGGGGGGTTACTACAAGTATAATCTAACTTTAATTAATATTTACAGACATCATATGCCATTCTCTTCAAAAGGATTTGAATTTTTTCATTTCGTTATGGATATACGAGGGCAATTCGGAAAGTAACCTCCGAATCACTGTAAAAAACAAACTAGGACAGAGGGGAAAAAATTTATTTTCATATCAAAGGTACAACTCTCCTCTATTTTTCAACATAGTTTTTCCCATTATTCAAGCACTTTTACCGTTTTACCAATTCCTTCTGTATAAAAAGCAGCCACCTGCGATTTAAACCAATGTATCACAGCGTTTTTAAGTTCCTCTGCGTCAGAGAAATGCTGTCCCCCAAGACATTTCTTCATTGTAGTAATTAGATGGTAATCGGATGAGATCAGCACTCACTACAGACAGCGTTCCACTTCGTGATTCCTCACGGATGTGTGTTCTTCCGTCCTTGAAAAAGCATATCCATTGACTCACTACACCTTCATTCATAATGTTTGGCCCGTATATGGCACACAATTCAAGAGGGACATCCGCTGGTGACAGTGTTTTTGGCCTTAAGAAATCTTATATCACTCCTCGCACCTCACATTTCACGGGATTTTCTATAGCGGCACATATTTTGTCCCGTTATAACTAGCAAAGTCTTGGCTCTACAACACTCTCATTCGCCGACTGGAAGCTTACTGAATCAGTGATTGTTCGTGTATTCGATTGAGGGCGCTCCGAACCGTACTTCCAGCGCCACGCCAAGACGGCGGTTAGTTTCCGAATTGCCCTCGTATTCGTATAATTTAGTTTTATCATTTATATAATCTGTCTGTTCATATTCTGTATTGTACGATTTTAGAAATTTGATATATTTATCTTTTCTTTCTCCTTCTGACATGTTGAAAACCTGGCAACATGTCACGTATGATCTATAATTCCCATGTGGATTCTAATAAATTTAATCATTATGTGAATTATTTATTTATTTATTTATTTATTTTTTTTTTGAAGCTCGGAAATGCTTTGAATTTGAAATTTTGGGTGCTTTGATGTCAGAAATATCTCAAATATATTTTATATTTGGGGTGTTTAGGGTAGTATAGGGCATTTTTATATTTTTAGGCCCCCCCTTCCCCGGCCTAAGCGAGGGGGGGGGGAAGAAATAAGGAAGTCAAAGTAATTTCGTAAAAGAATATTGGAAGTGCTGATTTTTTTAAGGGAAGGGAAAATGTTGAACGAAAAAGCCCAAGCGATGCCGGGCCATGCACTCACACAGAAGTTCTGGCACATGAGGGAAAGAGGAAATTCTCTTGGGATTGAGTTATACACTCGGTAAAAGCCCGTGCAACGCCGGGCTTAGCGGAGGGGAAATAAACATAGAAGTCAAAGTAATTTCGAAAAATAATATTGGAAGTGCTGATTTTGTGAAGCGAAGGGAAAATGTTAAACGAGAAAGCCATGATACGCACTCACGGGCCATGCACACACATCGTACGCGTCACACCCACACAACAGTACTGGCGTCAGAAAGAAAAGAGGAAATTAACATGGGGATTAAGTTATACCCTCTGCAAAAGCCCGTGCAACGCCGGGCCAGTTAGTTAAATCTTATTTTTAAAAAGCTCGAAAATGCTCTGGATTTGAACTTGTGGGTAATTTGATGTCAAAAAGATTCAAATATGTTTTAAATTTGGGGTGTTTAGGGTAGTATAGGGCATTTTTATATTTTTAGCCCCCTCCCCTCTCATTTATTACTAATATCCATAAATTGTGTAATCTTTAAGAGTTTACCAACAAATAGAGTAAAGAAATTTTAGTTATTCATTTTTCAGTATGCAGTTTCCTTTTCTTCATATCATACATTAGACCATCAATCGTATACATCTATCAACAAACTTTTCTTCATTTGCAATTTTTATTCAAAATAATATATCAATTCATATTCAAAATAATATATCTCCCATTTTTTTTTTTTTTTTAGCAATACGTATTATTTAAGGGGACATAATACGATTCAATTGATAAAAATCGGTCAAAAAAATCAAATCTAAATTTTTTAGCCTATATTGTTCTTTATATACTTTTCTATAACCTCACAAAATTTGATAGCTCTAAACTTTAAAAACAAAAAAAAACAAACGCAGAATTATAATGGCTTTTACGTTCGTTTTTATTCACATCCCTACGGCAAACCAAAACTTTTATCTTACTTATCTCAGAAAGATAAAATAACTAGTTTGTCTTCATTTAACCCCTTCAGAACCGGCGATCGGATAAAGAAACGTTTCCCCAGGCCCGCACTTTCCGAGAGTATAAGTACGCTTGTGGGCGAATTTAACTGCTTCTTTTAAATATTCATATAAAATCTTTAATGTGCTAAAATTTACAATTTACTATCATTGATTACACAGTAAAAATCTTTTCGCTATAATTTTAAAAAAATAAACGATTGCGAATTTTAAGGAAAATGTTTTCATTTCAGAGTACTCTTTATGAATGTCTGATACCCAATTTTAACTAATAAGCTTTCCATCTTTCTTAAGTTTAGTCAAAATATAAGCAAAACTCCAGAGCGCAATAAATCACGAACCTTTAAACGCCAGATTGTCTCGAAAAAATTAAACGTGTGTAGTTGTTTACATTCATAAATATCCCGGATCTTTAATTAAAAAAGAACTCGAAGTCACGCGAAAGCACACATATTAAAGTTCAAAGTTTTGTAAAACATTATTCGAAAAAAAAATGGACTTGAACTACCCTCTAGTGACTTGAAAAAATTGTTTAAAAACGTTCCAAACTCAAATCACACCGGTGTGATCATGGGCCTCAGAGCAAGGAAAGCGCAATCACGTATATGATTGGTGCTGGAGGAAGAAAAGCGTGATCTTATATGTGTGTTTATGGTCCTGAACGGGTTAAAATGATAAAGCTTTTTTACTATTGTGCCTAATGCTTTGAATTTTTTTTACCTATTGCTAATAGTAAATGTAACAAAAGTTGGTATGCATTTTTGAATCAAAGTAATACTTATTTTCTTAAAAATAATTAAACTCAGAATTTATACATTTTTTAAGGAATTTTCAATGAGCGTTCATAAAAAGAAGTATTGTACGAATACCAATCATGTTATCGCAAAACCCATACCAACTTTTGTTATGCATAGTTTGACGTACTTGTCAATCAAATTTACTGCGTGTATGTACATTTTTGTAGGAGGAGTAGCATTTTAAAATCACTTCACAAATTTTACGTTTTTTTCCTTAAAAAATTAAATGGCTAGCTTTTTATGAAATTTTGAGCACAAAATTTGTTTTTTTACATTATATATACACATAGGAAGCAACCAAAAGGTTTTTAAAAATCCTTAAATTAAAATTTTTTTGCGTAAATCATACCATGTCCCATTAAGAGAAACTCCCAAAAGATAACAGCTGTGCTGAAAAGTTTATGTCTGAAATTACGATAAGTATGTTTCGTTTCATAGGTACCAGCGTTCTATCGATAAAAATTCTCGATAAGAATTATTGAAGCTTCTCACTTATCTAAAATAAAAAGCATCTAATATCTTTAGATTCAGGGAGTATTTTAAGCGCTCAGTTCATGTTTTGAAGTGGAAAAAAAAGCGGTTATTGAAATTATTTGGCGAAAGATATTTTGTATTAACAATGTCAGATGAAACAAGTAAACCAGTGCTTACAATTATTTGGAAGATCAAAAATTTCACTTATAGCTGCTATAATGCAGATATATAGGAATCTTTACAGCCCTGCCGTCAAGATAGATTCCTTGAAAGGAACTTTATGGAATTTGATTTTGGAATTCGACCATTATGACGAAAATTTCATTCATATTTTTCTGCAAAAAGTTTCATCCGATTACAGTCCGGTAGGCATCCTTATAGGAGTTGACATATCTTTACTCTCCACTGACGGCACTTTTAAATATACAAACAAAATCAGTAAGCATTGTTTCAAGAATGATTGTCGTTTTGGATTTGAAAAATTTGTCGATTACGAGAGTCTATGCCAGAATTCTGCGGAGTTTTTGCCTCATAATATATTGACTATACGTTGTCGCATGTGGAAAAATAATTTTTTACTCATGGACGCTCACACACACACAGCAGTGCCTTTTACTAACTAAAATAGCATCTCATCAAAGTTCGTTTATTTGGATAATCAAGAACTTCAGTTCATTTTCGATAAATCAAATAGAAAAATACGTTGTTAAATCTCTAACAGAAGACACTCCTCTATTCATGATAAATCTTTGCATAGTAGATCACGAAAATGACAAAATCGGATTTGATATTGTTAATTTTTCATACAGAAATCCTTACTTAGTCACGTTCAAGATATCTATTCTGGATTGCGTGGGAACCGCGGTATACTCAACTGAAATTGATCATGTTTTCTCAAGATATCGGGAAATACTGGGTCCTTTTATTTTCATAGAAATACCTAAGCTAATGGAGCAGAACCTTCTTCCTAATGACGAGTTGACATTGCAATGCGAATGCTCCTCTTCCGGTGGAGTTGAATTCAGCGGAATCGAAAAAAACAATCAATGGACCTCCTTCAATTCATACCACGAATTTAATGATGAAAAGTTCTGAAGAATATTTATTCCATATTGATAACAATCAAAAGGATTGCATTAAATGTACAACCTCGAAAGCTGGTCTTGAGTTACCAGCCAATCCAACTGTTAAAGAAGAAAAACTTTCAACAATTCAGCAAATCAATGCCCCCAGTTCATCTGTGGTCAACGGGGAATTTTCAGATTCCCTGAGAAACGGCCTCTTGTCCTTGTATCAAGAAGAAACTCTCTGCGATTTCACTCTGAGAGTAGGCAAGGAGACTTTAAGAGCCCACAAAGCGGTGCTGTGTGCAAGATCTCCTGTTTTCAAAGCGATGCTGACCACCGAAATGAAAGAAACCTTGAACGATTTCATGGAAATTCACGATTTGGAAGTGGATACAGTGCGCCGTATGTTAAATTTCATGTACACAGACGCCGCCAATGATCTCGATTGGGAAACAGCTTCTAAGCTGTACAATGCTGCTGACAAGTACGACATTGTAGCCCTCAAACATTTGTGTTCTGTTGCCTTGAAGGTCGGTTTGTGTGTGGCTAATGTTGGCGAGATTCTGCGTCTCTCAGACAGGCATGCGGATGACGACCTAAGAAAATCTGCTCACGATTTCATCTCTGACAATGACACAGAGATTTTAAGCTCTCCCGAGTGGAATAGTTTTATGCAAAAAGATGTCCAGCTGGCAGCTGAGACAATGCGTTTGATGTACATGAAAAAATTGGGAAATTCGAGGTAAAGTAATTTTTGGTAAGTAACAAGTCATTTATATTGCAATTCATGAAGTTAATATACTTACATTTAATTGATCTGTATATATGTGTTCGAGAAAAGGGAATCACTCACTCATGAATAGATCTCCCGTTTTGTTTATGTGCTCGTGCTTATTCAATAATGCCTTCAGCTGCTTGACCAATCCCATGATTCAGCCATCGGGCTAAATTCTTGAGGGTCACATGATAAATACAATCATATGTTCTCGATTGAATTCAAAATTTACTTTAGATATTTCTATTTCTAAATCTATACTTGCAAAATTTAGATAAAACAAATTTGATAAAGGTGCACAAACATTAATATTATTAAAAAAAAAAAAAGATTTTCACGATTACCGAAAAAAAAACATTTCACATATATTATACGTGTACTTACAATCAAATGCATTTTTTTTTTTACCTATGTACATTATTATCATTGACAAAAATGTACTTGTTAAAAGAGTGTCTCTGCAAAAAGCAAAAGATGGCAGCAATGAAATGCATGAACTGATTGACTGGAAACGAGTGATTGCATTTATCATGTGACTATAACGTTACTTGAATTTGTAAGCTGATTGGTTGGGAACACGTGCTTATAGTTATCACGTGACTGTGACGCCACAGGAATTTAAAACATTGCTCGCATTTTTACGATTAGCTTACGTTCCTCTCGGTTGTTTTGGCTGCCCGAATCTTTTTAATATCGATCTAAATTTAACTATGGAAACATCTTTTAATTACTAATCTTTAGTGGCGCGCACAAGGGGGGGGGGTGCTCGGGTCATGACCCCCCCCCCCAAAGCCCTTGATTTTTTTTCTGGATTGATTATAATCCTATGTACACATTGTTCGTAAAATTTAATTAAGTACTTATTAATAATTAATTGTATTAGTTTTAATGCTAATTATTCATTAATTCATTTTTGACTGTTTTCCCCCTCGAAAATAGACAAAATCCAAGGAATATTTTGGGTGGCGTATTGGAGCATGATACGAGAATAGAGGACTTTCGACCCTGCACCTCCCCCCCCCCTTGAAAAATTCCTGTGTGCGATACTGCTAACCTTTATCAGTCAAACTAGGGGTTGGGGTACCTCCTGTCCACTAACAGTGGACTAACCCCCATTGTATAAATTATTTAAGTGTTCATACTCATGGCTCAAATCGTAAAACCGTAATTTACACGTATTATACGGCTCTATTTATTTGTTATTTTCGGTGCCGATTTAAGTTATTTTTGGGCTCTTGGGCGCAGATCTACAATCCCTCTTGACCCTAGAGCATAGGTTCCCAAACTTTTTAGCCTCATAGACCCCTTAACAGGTTTTTCAGTTTGGGGTAGACCCCCTAATTACTTAATATTAAATTTGTTCAAATTTATCAACTTAAATGTGTTTTTGACAGCAAGTATAGAGCTATTTACTTTAAAAGATTAAAATTTTTAACTCTAGTGAAATATAGAAAACACATGTTAGTTAATTTAATTAGTTAGTGAATTAAATTAAAATTTAAATAATGCATAAAATAACTGTTACATAAAATAACAAGCAAGAAACAAAAGCTTTTAGAGAGAGGGAGGAATCTAGGGATGGCAATAATAAATTTTAACATTTGGCATCAATCTTATCAGGTTTTAACACTAAATATACCTTCTCGGTTAATAGTGTCCAATATTTTCTTTTTTGTTTTGGAGATTGCCAAGCACACTAAAACTCCTTCTTAATCGGAAAAACAATTAAAAACTTTCTCAATATATTCCATAATGTGGAATAAACAACAGGTATATCTTTTTAAAGCCAAAATTGTTGGCATCGTTTCTAAACTTTATGTTTAGATCTTCAGTATTACATATTCCTAGAGCTTAATTCTTATTATCTCACTTTTTTTTTTCAAAGTGAGCATATGAATTAATTGTCTACTGTGGTGCTATAATAGTCAAAATATTCTCAAATCTAGTTTCAAAATCTAAAAAAAGGACATTTAAATGTTGGCGACGTCCAAAATTATGCTCCTTTAGCTAATTCTGGCAAGAAAGGCTGTGTGAAATGTGGTCTTTGTGTTTTGATAAAATTTATGCTGTCGCCTTGTAACTGCAAATAAACCACATTAAATTTAGTAAATAAATCTGTTAAGTAGGTGAGTCTAGTTTCCACTTGATTAAATTTCCTTTTAATATTGGTCACAATATTGTTTGATGAGGGCCACTATCGTAGACCCCCATTTATACCTCATAGACCCCCAAATTATTTTTTTGCTGTTGTGGACCCCTTGTAGTGTTCATCGTAGACCCCTGGGGGTCTATATAGACCACTTTGGGAATCACTGCCCTAGAGGAACGAAATTTATAATCAGAAAATCTGGTTTCCAGCTTATCCGGGCCCTTCTTGGCTCCTTGACCAATGGATAAACCGGCCCTGGTTATTTTTTTTCTCAAAGTTCGTTCTTGGCGTTTGCTTCTTTTCAGTCAAATTCATTTTAAATAATGGTCTCATAAAAAATGTAACATTTCTTATAATGTTTACTCAATCAGCTCTAAAATTTTCAAATTTTAATAAAAAATTAAAAATTTTAGTACATTTTCTAGATAAAATGCATCTAATTTGTTTTAGTAATACTTTTACTAATATATGTTTACTAGCTGTTACCCGCCCGCTTCGCTGGGTATTTCATGATGTTTTATAAATTTTTACTGCTTATATATATGTATAAATTATTGATATCTAAGTTCTAGCATTAAGAATTCGATTGAATTGAAAAATATACTTATACCTGTAACTGTCACCTGTTGATAAAAAAAAAAGGGCAAAACTCATCTAATTTGTATTTTCTAAAAATCTCTAAAATTGAAGCATAGAATGATGTTTGCTCTTTCGTAACTCAAAAACCAAGTGGATTCCCGCAAAACCAATTTTCGGTGGATCTCTACTCCGTAAATTGAACATGCAAGCCAAAGTTCAAGTCTAAATCTAACAGAAAAAAGCAAAAGTTTTACTATAAATATCCCCGTAATCCCGTTGAGAGCCGTTTTCCAAAATTACTGCTCTTAGCGGATTTCAATTCAACAAAAGAAAAATGCAAACCAAATTTCATTATTATAGTCCTTGTAGCTCGAAAAAAGTAATTTTTTTTGTCAATATGTCCCAGTAACCCCCTGCAACCACCCAGAACTTGATTTGCTTAAAATTTATTCTTAGTGGTTCCCTATTCAACAAAAGAAACATGCTTAACAAATTTCAAGTATATGGATCTAACAATTAAAAACAGGAATTTTTTTCTGTAACTCCTCTTGACCCCTCGCAAACATCTTTGGGGTCAATTTTCATTTTACTCTTTGTTAGAGGAACTCTATTTCATGAAAGGAACATGCCTACCAATTTTCAAGCAGGATGATCAAGTAGTTTAAAAATGGAAATATTTATCGATTACGCCTCTTAATCTCCCGAAATTAAACTTAGTAGTTGATATTCGCGAAAAACCCATTTTGTAGCGGTTCTCTACTTTACGAAAGGAATCTGCTATCAAATTTCAAGACTGTACATCTAACAGTTTAAAAATGGGGATAATTGTCTATAACGCCACTTGAGCCCCCGCAACGCCACTTCTGTGTCTGTTTTCACAAAACCCATTTTGTAGGGGAATTGCACTCTATGAAAGGAATCTGCTTAGCAAAATTTGAAGACTGTGCTTCCAATTAATTAAAAATGCAAAAAAATTATCAATAACGCCCCTTGAACCCCCGCAACACCACCTAGGGGTCGATTTTCACAAAACACATTTTGCAGTGTATTTCTATCCTATGAGAGGAATCTGCTAACCAAATTTCAAGACTGTGAGTCTAACAGTTTAAAAAAAGAAATATTTATTTATATCTGCTCTTAACCCCCACAACACCCCCTTGGGGGTCAATTTTCTCCAAACCCGTTTTGTAGCGGATATTTACTCCATGAAAGAAACATTCCTACCAATTTTCAAGCAGGTAGGTCAAATAGTTTAAAAACGAAAATATTTATCTCTTACGCCACTTATTCCCCTGCAACGCCACTTAGAGGTCTGTTTTCACAAAACCTTCTTATAGCTGATCTCTACTCTATGAAAGAAATCTCTTTATCAAATATAAAGACTGTGAGTCTAATAGTTTAAAAATGGAAATAATTATCTATAACGCCCCTTAAGTCCCCTCAACGCCACTTGGGGGCAATTTTCACGAAACCCATTTTTAGCGTATCTCTACCCTATGAGAGGAATCTGCTTACTAAGTTTCAAGACTGTACGTCTAATAGTTAAAAAATCGGAATTTATAACGCCCCTTAAACCCCCACCCCCGCAACACCCCTTGGGGGTCAATTTTTTAAAAACCCATTTTGTAGCGGATATTTACTCCATGAAAGAAACTTACCTACCAATTTTCAAGCAGGTAGGTGAAGTAGTTTAAAAACGGATATATTTATCTATTACGCCTCTTAATCCCCGCAACGCCACTTAGAAGTCTGTTTTCACAAAACCCGTTTTGTAACTGATCATTATTCTACGAAAGGAATCTATTTATATCAAATTTAAAGACAGTGCGTCAAATAGTTTAAAAATTGAAATAATTATCTATAACGCCCCCTAAGCCCCTGCAACGCCACTTGGGGGTCGATTTTCAGCAAACTCATTTTGTAGGGGATCTCTACTCTCTGAAAGGAATCCGCTTACCCAATTTCAAGATTGTACATCAAGTAGTTTAAACATGCAAACAATTATTATTAAAGCCCTTAACCCCCCGTAACGCCCCTTGCGTTTCTAATTTCGGAAAAATCCTTTCTTAGCTGATGTCTACTCTATCAAAGGAACATGTCTACCAAATTTCAAGTCTGTAGGTTGAATAGTTTCAGAGATTTCGTGATTAGTCAGTCAGTCAGTGAGTCGCTTTTGTCCTTTATATATAGAGATTACTTTTTTCTCTAACTGCTTTGAATCTATTCAAAAATATTGCTAAAATTTCACTTATAATTGTGATTTTTGTAAAATTCGAGTAATTTATTTTAAATTTTGATAGTTAAATAGTAATATTTATTGGTATTGAGTCCTAAAAGAGGAATAATGCTTTAGTATGCTATTTTGTGTTAAAAAGTACTCCGAACATGTTCGGATACCTTAAATACTTTATTTTTGAGCTTTTTTCCAAATGGGGCAGCGGATTGGTTATTACCATTGCTGACCTAGTACATTCCCCGGGAGCTGGTATCACTTTCTTGTGTGGCACAATAATATTTGATACCAACTGCCAAAATGTATTTTTGATCTCCAATTTCCACCTCAGACAGAGGCACCTGAGCTCTGACGATGCGAACCTGTTCCAGGAATTTAATTTTCCTGAAAGCACCCAAGCCAAATAGGCCCTCTTGGGATCTTTTACACGCCGCAAAATCATATGACATGGACGTTGTCGATTTTTTGCATCATGAAAATCCACCGAGCCAGCGCCTAACCAAATACGCCACCCTATCGATTAAAAAAAAATTACCTCGAAGGTTAGGAACGATAATTGTAACGGTTGGCTATTTTTACATTTTGTTGAAACAAGTTCTTTTTGTTCAGTGTCTTTTTTTTAATTATTTGAGTAAGGTCTACTTGTATATGTCTATATAATCAAAAACTTCAGTAGTTATGTCTGGGAAAATTGTAAACTCAAGTAGTATAATTTGTCCTCAACTCTATATCACAGTTTATTATTTAAAAAGTACTTAAAAACTTCTATTTAACTTTAAAGAACATTCTGTTTATCTAGAAATGGGAAATTTAACGTAAACAAGTACTAAATTCCCTAATCAACCTATTGTTGTATTGTCTCGACTTACAGCTGATTATGTTAGATATTTCTTTATTAAAATATTGCAAGAAACAACACAATCTTTATCGAAAAATAATTTTATCTGTTCAAAACCGATAAAAAAAGCAAAAACAAAATTATTGTAGGCTTTGTTATCCTTTTCGAAACTGCTGCTTTAAGAAGATATATAATATCGAAAAAAATGAATTATTTACGACAATGGAAAGGACAATACGATTTGGTATACGTATTCAAAGTCTAATTCTGGAGGATTTCTTTATTTCTCACTATGTTCTTAGCTATAAATTTCGTCATCGACTCTTAAAATACTTTTAAAATGTGTTGTTGTTGCTTATGCCACCTGTTTCACGTAGTCAGAACGAGGCCCACGAAATTCATCATGGCAACGGGCTAGAAATACGTCTGTCATTAGCCTAAGCTTTGAGCCCATGAAGGTGACAGCACGATTTTGCTCGATAGATGGCGAGAACATTCGGACCCATAGATTTAACGAGCACGTGCTCCGTTTGTACTCGGCGAGTATTTGGTGACATCGGCCATCGAACCCAGGTCTTCCAGTCTGGCGTCTGATGCTCTAACCCAGTGATTCCCAAAGTGGTCTATATAGACCCCCAGGGGTCTACGACAACCTCCAAGGGGTCCACGCCAGCCAAAAATTTATTTGGGCGTCCATGAGGTGTAAGTGGGGGTCTATGATAGTGGCTCTCATTAAACTAAACCATGATTAATTTTTTTTTTAAATTATAATCATGTAGAAACCAAATTTTACCTATTCAACAGATTTATTTACTAAATATAATGAAATTAATTTGCATTACAAGGTGACAGCATAAATTTTATTAAAGCAAGAAACATTTCAGCTTCTCTTTCCTGAGTTAAGTTAAAAAAGAAGAAAAACTGAAGATTCCGAATTTTCTAATTTGTCACAGACATTCTGTCAGAACATGTAAACCTACATTCAACATTTAAATGCCTTTTATTCAGATTTGAAGTTAGGTTTGAGAATGATTTGACTATGGCAATGAATTAGTATACCCATATTGAAAAAAAAATGTCACATTACAATATGAACTGGTCGTTAATAAACACTAAAGAAGATCTTAAAGTTTAGAAACGGATGCCAGCAACTTTGGCTTTAAAAAAATCAAACCTGTTATTTGTCTAGACTTTTGGAATATCGTGAGGAAGTTTTTCATTGCTTTTCCTAGCGTGAAGGAGCTTCAGTGTGGTTGCCAATCTCCAAAAAAAAAAATTGGACACTAACAGAGGAAATTTAAGGTTAAACCAGACAAGATTAATACTAAATGTTGAAATTGATATTGTAGTGCTAAAGATTCCTCCTCCCTTAAAATCATTTGTTTGTTGTTTAGTTATTAATAAATAAACTGCAAAATAAACTAACTTAAATTTAATTAATTAACATGTGCTTTTTAAACTTTAAACACTACACTTCATTACAGTTAGAAATTTGATTTTTTTAAAGTAGAGTAGTACCAGCTGTCAAAAAGACATTTAAGTTCATAAATTTGCAAAAATGCAATATTATTTAAGCAGGGGTCTACCCCAAACCGAAAAACATGGCAAGGGGGTCTATGAGACAAAAAGTTTGGGAAACTCTGCTCTAACCACTAGGCTACCCAGGCCCCTACTTTTAAAATGTTGAAACAGTAACTATGTATTGGAATTTCCAGCTGTTCGGAAAAATCTGAAGTAATGATTTCAGGAAGTTCAAACCAGCCGTGTAGAGGGGGCAGATGCACATTAAATATGTTGAGACTCAAACATATGGTGTGGAAATTAGGAGAGAGGCCAGATCAGAGTATCGTGTTCATCACTTGACCATGGCTCAAAATTAGGAAGGTCCGTTGCCCCAAACCCTCACGCAGCGAAATAGAGCGACGTTAATATAACTCTCACTCGCTTCACTAAGT
>BMAO01019859.1:0-124105 GCA_019973975.1 Trichonephila clavata | reverse complement strand
TCATTATGTATTATGGTATATGTATACCCTTTCTCTTGATCTGTATCTTTTATTTTCTAAGCACACTGCATGTTTACATCACATTTGTAATCATTTTTTAGTTTCATTTGTAAAAACTCTCATTATTTTTGACCCTTGTATGGTTGGTTGATATGTCAACCCAAATGGATATTCTCGTAAAAGATGAACTTGGTCTTAAAATTCATGAAAAATGTTTCTTCGGCTGTTAATTGCTTTCTGTGTGTGAATAGCATGTGTGTGAGTTCCATAAAAACTTATAAATGCGAATCAAGTGACCAAATTTTCTTGTTGGCTGAAGGAGGGAGGTATAAAGTTTTCTCATTCCACGTTACATTCTGACTATAAAGATTCCCAATATTCCGCAGATGAAGAACACGGTAACTTGTTCCCATTATCCTACGACACTTAGTGGTGTCAAACTAAAAGATAGAAAAAAGAACAGAGTTATAAGTCTCATCCGCAACTGCAGTTTTTTTGCCTTTAGAAATATACGTCTCCTTACTATTAATTTATGAACAGGAGTGTAATTGTGTAGTCGCATAATAGCAATCAAAAGATCAATAAATGTGAAAAGTACTTGATTTTTACTTTACTCCTATTTTAAAAAAATCCTTGAGTAATGTTAAAATATTACATCGGGATCATATTAAAATCACAATTTATAGTTCTTTTGCTTATAGTTTAATGTTTTTTCTGGGGGAGGGGTAGATTATCTTTGGATTTAAATAGTCTACCTACCATCACGCCGAAACCACCAGAAATGTTGTAAACCAAAACGTACTCTTTTCTTTTTTAAATTAATAATGGGCATACATATATTTCAGAATACATTTATTATTTAACGTTACCAGCATACAATATTTAGTAATCACGATTTAGGTGCTCTAGATATCTGTTCGATTATTTTAAATAAATTCTGCCAGCGATTAATTGCGTCTTTTTTCCTTATTCTTTGGGGGAGAGTTGTTTTCCCCCTTTTTTATTTATTTATTTTTTCTTCAAGGAAAATGCAAGAGCTTACAAGCATATTTTTCCTCCTAGCATCGTTCCTCTCAATCATTTCTTCTACAGAACAATTCTCTGGACGTTTCACCCCCGCAAAGTGGCACCCCGTAAGCACGAAAATAAAAGAACAAACAACAACAAAACAACAAAAATACGAAACGTCGTCGGAGCTCATTTTGTTGTAGCGCGTCTTGACACATTTATATCTTCTCTGTCGTTGTCCTAGCAACCGTTACCATGACGACCTACAGAAGAGACGAACCTTACCGCGAAGCAAATCCCTATTTATTCATTCATTCGCCTTATGGTCAATAAGACGCGAAGGGATAAGGAAACTTGTTGCGTTTTCGGGAGCAAACGATAGTGGACGGGAAACATGGAACATTTTCCCTCTTTTCCCCCCTCAACAAAAAAAACAAACAAAAAACTAAATAAAGGTAAAAAAAAGTAGAATCGCGGGGCGTAATACAAGAATGAGAATTCTAAGGAACGAATTGTTTGTTTTTGTAAATAACTTTTAAGAGTCAGTTCTTTTTCTTCAATCGCAGGTATTGTTTCAGAATAACGTAAATTAAATTCCTCTCTTTCCGACTTCTAAAATGCTCTATTGAGTTCGGAACAAATGCATTGAATCGTTCCAATTTCCTTTCGATAGATAGAATTTCTTAAGTAAAATACTTTTTTCTCTTTTTCTAAAAAAGTTATTTTCGTCTGTGTCGAATTAGTTTATTTTTCAAATTTGTAGTCCCCTGACATTTTCAGTTCCCAAACTATTCATTTCTAGAAATCCAGTTAATAAATAAATCAAATTAAATTTAGAATAATAAATAAAATACAGTTTTTAATATTTAAACGTAAATATGCTGAGCCGATTTCAGTCTTTTCGTATTTCACATTTCCAAGAAAGTGCAATCCAATTTAAATTTCTCAGAAACATGATTTTGGTTTTTTCATAACTGGAACAGTTGCAGACTGCTTCTGTAGCATGCAATCCTATCTGAAGGACTGGCTTTTAATAAAGATCTATTCATTTTAGTATTTTAACATTCATGTCTGTTTTTAATGTTTTCTGATTTCTTTTTAGTACCACTGACAAAAAAAAAAATCGATTTTTTTAATTAATTAATCATTTGAAAATTATTAAACTGAGTTTTATAATTATATGCTTTCTCAAACAGATAATTGGTTGTTTTCTAAATAAAAAAAGTTCATTTCTAATTCGGGATAATATCCAAATCTTATATCCAACAAAAATCAAACTCAGTTTCCGAAAATGGCTAATGTTGTTAAATTTTAATAACAAATCATACTATTTCTTAGAACTCTAATAACTCTAGTAGATAAATTTAACATCTTACATGCATTAGAAGTAATTGAAAATTCAATGTTTAATTGTTTCAAAATTATATTCCGTGAAACATTTACTAAATTAAACTTTATATATATACTTATATATATAAACAGGCTATAATTTAATCGGAATTTAGATTGGTATTATTTTCCCATGAATTCTTGGTACAGAATCTTAGAAAAAGTTTTCAAACAAATGTGAGCAATATCTTACAGATAAAATATTTTTTCTTTATGATTTGCGCAGTTTTAAGTGATAAATATCCTTCGATAGAACAAAGAAAATTATTTTTCTAATAAATGAAATTAATTTTCTTTAGAATTCTGAATTAATTTTCTAATAAATAGAATTCTGAGTTTTTTAAACTAAGGATGTTTGGCCAAAAAAATCATATTACAAACTTAATTAACAAACTTCTATTCAAATATTTTATATTGTTGCTTTCGGGTGTAATTTTTTCTCAAACTGGTTTAAAGTTTTGGGCTTTAAATTTAGTTCACTGTATATCTATCAGGCAACAATTTCATATTTAAAGAAATAAATGCAGAATCCATGTGTTTGAATTGCGGAAAAAAGTATGAGTGCAACTAGTATATTGTAATATTTATTTTAGATTTTAAAAAACAATAAAATTATATTAAAATTTTTTATATTAATATGATAAATGCAATATATGAAAAAATATCGACTCGATTTAGTAACCTATTAAATAATAAGTATTTTCAAAATGCACTATTTTACGAAGTTTGAAATATTTTAATACAACTTTAATTTAAATATAGCTTTGATAATAAATGTTCAACTACTTTTAAAAAATAAAACTCGAAAACCGCAAGCGATTTTTTAATTATATATTCCACATGTGTTTTTTATTCTTAAAAATATCCCAAAATAGCAGCTGATGAATCAGTTGAATGAAAAAAACATATAAAAATAAAATTATAAGAAAAAATATCTTATATATATATATATATATAAATTAATAATAAAATTAGTATTATATGGATTAATTTCAGTGTTTATATTTAAAAAAGACGAATTAAAAATGTGTAAATATTTTTTGTTGTTATTTTTTAAATCTAAATTAATTGGGATAGAAACAAAATCATATACGAAACTCATGTTCCTGAATTATCGCTTTGATTAAACATTTGTTACAAAGTAAGGTAAGAAAAGAAATAAAAAAAATGATTAAAATTCCCTCATGAAATAAACTCGATGGTTTTTTAATCCTCTCTGGAGTGACTTTTGATTATGTGAAAGAAAAGTAAACTAATTACATGTATTTTATTTTTATTTTTAGATTAATTAGGTTACCTGGAATTTTTTTCCTCTCCGTTTATTTAAAAGTTGTTCCAATTGTAACATTTGTTTCAACTGAACTTTTGAGATCTGATTTTCATATTCTAAATTTAATTCAAATATTTCAGAATTTTTTTTTAAAACCAGTTCTAATAAATAACAGATAAAGCAATATGGAATGGATCAAACTTGTTTTTTTTCCCTTTTGGTTTCCCTGTGATCAGTACCTCTTACTGGCATTACTGAATTTTTACATTAATGCATTCATTAAATTAATATGTAAACCATAATATTGATAAAGGAAAATATAATTGTTAAAATTGTGAATTTTGCCAAAATTGACAATTTTTTTATGATTTTATTTTATAGGCCATCTTATTAGCTTTATAAAAATACCAAGTTTATCATTTTCCGTTCACTAGAACAAAAACTACAAATGTTTTAGTAAAAGCAGATGCCATTGCTCTTTAAGCAAGATGCCACACTTTAAAACGCGTTTTACTCGAAATGTGATTTTTTGAAAATAATCAAACGGGGTTCAGAGATTGCTAAGAAAGACTTTAAAATAATTAACTGAAGTTTTTTGTGTATGTTTTGTATAATAGTAGAAGTGTTTTAACCTTTAGATTTATCAATCACAGTTTATTACAAAATTTACAGTCCCTTATGTAAATATAATGACTTTTTTTTAGCAATTTCATATAGTAACTGAGATAAAGTACTCTAGTATTTGTAAAAATTAAAATATCTCTTATCCTGAAGGTCATTTTGACAATGAATAAACATAGCAACACATCATAATTGAAAAATTGAAAATTTGTTCATAAACCTTTGGTACAGAATCAACGGCAATTATGTTATTTTTTGTCAATTTTTACCCATTTTTCAAATTTTAGTTTTTATAATTTATTTTTCTTTTTTTAATTTTAGCATATTTTTCTTTAAATGTACTAAAAAAATCTAAAAACAACAAAACAAAAAACCACGCATCTCCATTTTTTTTAAAAAAAAGATGTCCCAGTCAGATACCTTAATACTATTTGTAACATGAGAAGTTTTTCCTTCCACAAATGAAAATAACTACTCGCACTCATAAATACTTCCAAACATGAAAATAATTTCATATGCAAATTTTCGAGTATTTCCAAACGTGGCAAATAAATGTTTGTAAAATTTAGGCACACTCACTTTGCCTTCAAATTGGAATCGCACTGAAACTGGACCACCTCCATTTGCAAATGTGGCTGGGTTTATTGAAAAAATCGAAGACAAACAAAATTTGATTCTTTTCCCAAAGAATTAAAATTTTAAAATTTTGTTTCAAATTCAGCTCTATGATTAGAAATTTTTTGTGATACAAAGCAGTATCATCTAAACACAATTTATACATGTTGCACTTCGAGAAGTGAATTAAATCATTCCTTTTTTAGTTGCTTTTCCCGAAGATTATATACTATTGTGTGCCGATATTTTGGCCGGGCCATAAAAATATTCGTTGCGAGCCACGAGTTTAAACCCTTGGTGTAGAGGATCTGATGCACTCAAGTACTCTCGAAGCTCAAAGATCTTACATTAGCAGAGTGTCAAAGTTTGGAATACGGATTGCCCACTCATGTGTCGTTCTTGTCACTGTCATTGATCAAAGTCCAAATTATGTTATCCATCGCCAGTTGCCCTCTTGTTGTTTTAAAATAAGCTGTTAATAAACAATCAATCAATTATGCACTACATTTGAATACATTATTTTGGCAACTCAAGTATTTGATAAAATAAATTATAATCGAATTCAATATGCATCACGATTTATATTGAATAATCAATGTCTATATCAATATTTAAGTGTATTTATTGTATTTGTATATGATAACTGTTTTTCTCTTTTAAAATTTTTCAAGAATACTTAATGTGGTGTAGCGTCGCCTCATTAGGCGAACACTGTTCGACAATACTTATCAATTTTGATGCACGGGTGTGATCAGAATGGTCAGTTGGGTCATTGTATTCTTCAAAAAGAGATCGCATATTCTTCCATCAAGCCTGGAGTTGAGCCGCAGATGTTCAGCCGATTCTGGAAACAGCTTTTTATATGACCACACATTTTCCTTCTCCAACATCCAGATGGCTTTTTGTCACATAGATTTATAGAAGGGACACTCTTGGACAAGTTATCGTTGCTTCGTTCCTTCGCACATGTGGGCCCCAAATTACCTCAATTCTAAGAATGTCGGACTGTCGGGAAGAATACATACCCAGGAGGATATTATGAGTGTCCAAGGGACAGGTCGATTAATCGACCCACCTTATGATGTCCAAGGTATGATGACATAGTCACGACGGCCTATTGTCTCAAAGAACCAATGGAGTTAGGACCAAAATGGAGACATGCGACGTTCGCCAATCAGGAATTATTTGGGACGTGAAAGAGACCCGCTCAGGGGGTTTAATGAGCCAGTTTACAGTGATGACGATAATTTTTTTCTTATTCAAAAGTAATCAAACGAGATCAAGAGGGCAGCCCCACCCGAAAGAATCAAGGAACTGCGAAGACCTCTTCAAGACGAGATGACTGAGTCTGTAAGGCAGCCGCTTTAGTGATTGATCTTGAGCGATACCAGCGAAAGGGGTTGCGGGGACAGCCGCTCATCTGAAGATCTACGAACATTATTCCGGATTTGAACTTTTCTCCTCCGAAAGGCTGGGAAGATTAGAATGTTTGATAATGAATTTAATTATTTAAAATTAATGTGAAATAAAATGGTTTTTTTCCCGACCAAAAGGTATATCATCCCTCTCGCTACCAAGAAATACAGCAATTTTGAGGCCTCACTACGCTACAGTGGTTACAAAATTAATGATTACAAATTTCTTTTTTCTCCAAATTCTTTCAATTTATTGAGTCGATTTTTGTATTATAATTACTTATAGTCTCATAGGATACAAATTAGTGCATCCGAATTCAACACAATGGTATAATTAATCATTTTCCTTTGCTATTTCTTTCCAAAAAATTATTTTCAAGACCTATTTTAAGTATTTCTTGCTGAAATATTTTCCTTTGTTACAACAATGATAAAAAAAAATATTCAACATTCTATCTCCTCCAATAAATAAATGATATTTTTTTTTTTTTGAAATTGCGTGTTACGATTTTTTTTTATATCTTTAACAAGTATGTCTTCTTTACTCAAACACAATGTAGCTTTTTTTATCTTCTTAAAACCTAAGAAAATCAAAATATTTCTTATTTATTCAAAATTTTACGCGTTGAATTTTTTTTTTCATTTTTTTAAATTTTTGAAAAATATACATTGATTGTAAGATAGATGCTATCATTTTTTTAAAAATTAACTACTTTAGAAAAATGCGTGAAGAAATTGTAAAAAGAATTCAAACATCTCTCAAATAATTATTGAAAAAACATACAGGACCAGAAAATTGCATTAGAATTTTTTATTATTTTTATTTTTTTATTTTCGATATTCTGTCACAATTATTGAGAATTTAATTTTAAATTTTTGTTAGTGATTTTAAAATAAGGTAACACACATTAAAGATATTTATATGTAAATATCTTTCCAATCAATATCGAAATAGTATGCAAATCCTGATGTATTGAACTTAAACGTTTCTTTTTAATATTTGTTTTTCATTTGCATTTAAAGTTTGTGAATGCATAAAACAAAGGATTTTTGTGATTTCTAGTAATATAAATGGATTTGTTTGTATTTTAACCGTGCAAAAATTTGTCAGAACAGTTTTGGCTTTGCATGCTTGTAGTATCTAAGCTTTAATGGTAATAGGGAACATAAGGGAAAATTCCAATTTTATAATTTTTTTGTTGAAAGGAAAGTGAATTCCATATATATATATATATATATTATAAATCCCGATTTAGATAAAAAAAAGTATTTTGAATATTCTTAAATATTTTTCTAGTTCATTCTTGTCATGCAAGTACTAATTTTAAAAAGGTATTCAAATGCCATTTTAAAATAGTAGACAAAAGGCGAAGTTAAACGTCAAAAGCAATGATTTTTTATGTATTTGTATTAGAATAGAATGTCTTTCATATCCAAAAATTCTAAGAAAATAAGTGTATGATCAAACAAAAATTCATTTAGCTTAAGGTTTTTAAAGGATGTTCTTTAATACAAATTAAAATATTTTAAATAATGAGTTTCGTAATATGATAAGAAGAATGAAATATAATTTGTCTGTGAAATTATGATAGAAGAAATAATGAAATATAATCATAATAGTTTTTAAATATTTTCAGTAAAAACATCTTAACAACACTTCTGGTTGAAATTGTGTGATTAACTGAAAAATCATATTTGTGTGGGCAAAGTATTATGCTTTTGAAAAAAAAAAATACTTAGGTTTTAAATTAAAAATAATAAAGCCTATTTTCTCAAATTTAAATTTAAAAATTATTTTTTTTTGCTTAAATTCTTTATTGTATAAAATTAAATTAAAACAATAAGTCATATTAATAAAACTCTATTTCATTTCAGTTATTTCAGTACTTCAGATTGTAAATATTTAAATAGATTCTTAATTTCTTAAAGAAAGGAATACCTTTTTGATTTAATGAAGCAATAGTTCTCTACTTTACAATGACTACTATCTCTTCATATTTAGCAGTGCTTCATGAATGAAGAAAATTGGTTGAAGTTAAAATGTAACATGGTTTGGAATTAATTTTATTGTTCCATCAAGTCCTCAAACTGTAAAAATCAGAAATTAGCTTTCCTCTCAAATACATTTCGTAAAATGAACACGGTAACACTACACTCATATCTAATCTAGAGTTCTAATTTCATTTTCTCAAAGTTTCCACACGTGAAATCTGGCATCAGCCTTTTACCCGCCAAAGTAAACAAAGGATAAGCAGTGACAAATGTCGTCTGCTAAAATTTCATTTAGTTATTTTCGATGAAAAGAACATTTCATTAGCCGAGCACTAAGAGAGAAAACTACGACTTATTCTCATGATTGGAAAACTTTATTACGGACAGAGGCATTGTGGCAACAGACGAAAACATTATTTGTGGCTCAACATATGTACGTTTAGTTATATATATTGAAAGGTTTCTTCTTTTTTTCCGCACTCAATTTTGCGGGAGAGTGGCTGGCTTCAAAAGAGTAAGATTTGATTTGTTGAAGCGAAGTAATCTTTTCGTAGTGCACGGATTTTTGATCTTGCTGTATCTGCTGCTCATAATGGAAAGAAGGCTTCTCTCTTCAAGCCTTGTCAAGTCTGGCTTTCTTTTAACTCCCAGAACTTACAAAATTAACGTACAATTTAAAGAATCTTATTTGGTGAATATGTGTCGAAAAATAAAATATTCTCTTGCAAGAACTAATATATTGCAGATTCAGCATACATTTTACATTTCGCAGACTTAAATCAGCTGTCAAATCTTTAAAAAAATATCTTCAAGACTTTTATGTCAATATAAATTACTGAGATCAAATTGTTTACTTAGAAACTTCCACTTGAATTTAATTAAAAATATGCTTAAATAAAATAAAAGGGATTTTGAATGAAATAATTTTAAGAACTCAATATTACTGTCTTAAATGCATCGTATTTAGTTTTGAACTATTTTTTCAGCATCTCCTTCTTAGCTTTTGGAACATCTAATATATGAAGTCATAGTCAGATAGTTTATTTACCTTCCAAGATGGTATTCATCTCTTCAGCATGTCTAAAAAATAATAAATAAAACTGTAATAAATCCGTAAATTGTTAGACAGTTTTTTTTACATCCAAGCAAAAATTATTCAAGGAAATCACAAAGTAATTAATTAATTTTAAAAAATTCTATGGCTGGGAAAAATTAACGAGCGATTTTTCATTCTGTTTCTCATTTAACATCTAAAGTGTATTCAATTGTGTGCAAAACATTTCCAGGCATTTTGAGTGTAATAGATACAATATAGCTCTTTTGAGAGGACCGGAGCTCGAACCTGAAAATTATTTTCACATGACGGTTACAATACTTAAAGTAGAAAAATAAATGGTAAGAAATCAAGATAATGAGTGAAGTTTAAATAATTACAAACCACACATTACTGCCATGGTTGCCAAGTGACCATAGTAGAATATCGTAGCTGATGCTGGTGCAATCAGTTTTTGATTTCGATTCCTGATACAATTAAAAACTGTACTGGCATCCATGCATGTGAAATATGTCGAATATCAAATTCGTCCCGTATGAGTTGTTCATAAGTTTGGACAGGGAGCTACGAGTCAGGGGTCATAGTTGTTATTTTAACATGGTTCCAAATTCCGAACTGACACCAACAGCCTTCATGTTATATTAAGAACAATGTTTATAGAAAACCAGTCGATCCATTTAAACAGCATTTATTTTCTATTTTTAAAATTAACACAAATGTGCTCTATTTTACCTTTTTAAGGTTTCTCTTCAAATAGTCAGCAGAACATAACAGATTTGACATTAAGGGGAAATGTTAATAAAAAAAAATCAACTGAGCGGTTCAATTAGTTAATGGTTGAAATACAATTGACATCAACATTCTAACTAATTCTTATGATTATTTTATTGATCTAAGGCTTATGTCCTAAATTTGTTTATATTTATACATATATATCAGGCTCTCTCCCTCCGCACAGTAATATTTTCGCATGCTATTAAATAAAGAATTGTTATGAATTTTGTATAATTAATGTTTCATCTCATTTTAAAATAGTGTAAATAGTTTGTATCTGGATATTTAATACGTTAATATTAATCTCCGTTGTATTTATTTTATGATGAAAATTGTATTATTCTCAAGCAACGCTGTCCCTTACATTATAATGCCGTTTCAATCGAAACGGAAAAATATTTGTGATGCAGCATTTGGTAGCAAGTTGGCATTTTTTTCTACCAAATTGGAAGACTTGGAGACCACATGGATGCTTCTGGAAATTACTGCAGAAATGAATAATATCGCGATCTATGACGTAAGCGGATTTTTCGAGAAACCACCGGAAGGTAGCCACGAAGACTATAAATATCATTCGATCACCGAACTAAGTCAATATTACTTCAGCTGTTGAAGAGTCCTCTAACAAGCGGTTGCTTGCGGATAGTTTTTAAAAAACCGTACTTGTATTTTTAGACACCGATAGTAGTGTCTGAGTGCTGTAGGAGGTGTGAAAACCTTCTGGAACATTGTGCAAATTTTACGACTGTATCCTGTATTTCTAAGGATTGTTTATGCGACAGTATATTCCATCGCTCTTAAAGAACAGTTTTGTTCTTTGAAATTGATAGCATAAAATCCAAGAACCCCGATCTCCAAAACAGTATAATAGTCTTTGGATCTATTGTATTTATTATGAATAGGGTTCCTGCTGTACAAATCCTGGTTCTATGGAAAGAATAAAACACGTTAAATCCGTCAAAGCCCAAATTCCTCACGTTAGCGTATATTAGCTGCTCAGAGAAAAGGGTGCTGGCTCGGGTGTTGCCCCTCTCTCTCTCTTGTCCAAGAAGCATTTTCCTTCAATTAAAGAAAATTTACATTCTTATTGAGTTTTTCTTTATAGTTATTGATTAAGGCTTCATATCGAAATATTGAAGTCATATGTACAAGATAGTCTATCCAATAGTTGAATGGATCAGCGAATGGCAGTTATCTAAAATACTTTCGTTAAAATGTAAAGAGAAAAATAAGTTAACAATATTTACGAGGGATGATCAGAAAAAAAGGTTACAAGCCGCAGCATTTGACGCTACATATTGTAGAGAAATTTTGTTTCCCCAGAGTGGAGACAAATGACGCTACTTTTCATACAGCTGGTTTGCGGGTAGGTAATGAAAGTTCCCAGACGGTTCAGGATGCTTAGGGAATTGGTCTTGTTTGGCAGTACGGGCCGTGTTTCGATTTTTATAGGAAAAGATTGTGTCCGCATCTGACATTCACAGTCAAATAGTAGAAGTTTACGGTGAAGAAGCCATGAGCAAACAATTTGTAGCGAAATGGTGTCACACTTTTCAACCAGGCAGACAGGATGTTGAAAACCACATTATGGTAAGGAGCGGCTCACCAAGTTCTTCAACGACAGAAATAAACACGGTACGAATTGAAGAAATGAATCAAAATCTGTGTGAAATCTCGTCAGAGCTTTAGTAGCGTGTGCATATCCTTTGTGATGTGCTGTGATATTTTCAAGACAGTGCTGTGAAAACATCCGCTGAACAATCCAGGAACCTAATTTCTACCAAGACGGATTAAACAAGTTGGTTCTGCGTTCTGATAAATGCCTAAATAGACTTGTTGATTATGACGAAATGTGATAGGCACGTTTGCCTCTTAATTCAATTTTGTATTTCCTGTCTATTGTAAATAAATATTTCTTTTTTGGACTTGTAACCGTTTTTTATCATCCCTCGTATGATATTATCTTCTGGTGGAAAGTTTTAAAATATTTTTTGTTCCATCTAAACCTCTAGAAATGAAGTAAAAGCAAAGGATATTTTTAATACGAATTTGAACTCTTGGATATCTTTCTTTTTAAATAAAATTTGCATACGTGTACAAAAATATAATTTTGTAGGAAATCAATTACTTGTATGAAAATGTAGTTGATAATAAGCAGTACGTAGTAATGCATTTCTTTGTGGTGTCTTTTCATAGAATCTACTTTATATAAAAGTAATTTCAAGTAAAATTTTGTTTATTAAAGATTTGCCAGCTTGAATTTGAATTGTTTACTGTGAGTCTTATTTTATTATATAAAAGCAAGATATATATATATATATATATATATATATATATATATGGAATTGCCATTGGAAATGTCAAAAGTTATAATTTTAATCTTAAGTTTCTGTACCACCCGGAGTCTTTATACAGCTTTAAGAAGAAATGCATAGATTTAAACAAGATTTATTCGAACAAATATGTCGAAGCTTGATAAATAATTCTTATTTACATGTTAATAAAGTACCTTTTCAAAGTCTGTTTAAATTTTATTCTGAAATTCTGAAACCTGTTCTATTTATGTGTAAAGACAATGTAATGCATTTTATTGCATTAAATATGACGTGATTTGAAAACTTAACTCCGTAATTAAAATAAATATAAAAAAATCAATTTAAAAAACAAGATAATACACTATGTATAATTAGATTAAAGGGGATATCTCTCTTATTAAAACTAAGGAAATCCTTTTGTGAATATTGTGTGTTATACAGAAATTTTGGAATTTGTTTGCTACTCTGCTGAAATGGTATCGTATCTGGAAAGATCATTTGCAAGCAGATGAGGATTACCATTTCAATAATTATTAATAAATATAGTGATTTTTGCGACAAATTTCATAACTAAATATGGCAATAGAAGTAGAAGAGTTTACAAAAGATCAGAGAGAGAGAATATTAACGTCGCACTGATTAGCAACACGAGGGCTTCCGGCGACGGTCCGCGTAATTTTGAACCATGGTCAAGTGACGAGGACGACACCTGAGCTGGCACCCTCTCTCCTGACTATCACACCAACGGGAGGACGTTTGAGCTCTCGTGCATACCTCCCCTACACGGCCTGTCTTTAGTGGTACTAGGATGGAACTCATGACACGCTAGCCATGATCCGATGCCTAGACCACTCGGCCACCGCGGCCGCACAAAAGATCAGAAGGCTCTAGAGTGATTATCTGTCTAGAAAAGTTGTTTTACTGGCTTAATGACTATATATTAATTTTGCTGTGTGAGCTTTGAATTTGTATTGTGGATTTAAATTATCTTCCATTTCAATTAAATCCGCTGTAATTTCAAGAGAATTGAAGAATAAATTACATTCTAATTCGTAAGAATGTAGCTTTTAATTGATGGACTTTTCCTATATTTGAAAATGGATTTACACGTAACAATACCTAGACTTAAAACTATGGTATTCACATTTGCTTATTATGTGTTGCAAATAACTCAGAAGGCAACTGTATTAATAATTAATTGAACTGAAAAAAGAAATTTCGAATTGCCATTACTTATTGACACAAAAAATTATATTTGAATCTTAAAAAAAATTCAAATCAATTGTTAAAATTTTTAGTTTTTGCTCCAGTATCATGTAAATTAAATGACACTTTTAAAACCTTACAAAAACTATCTGGAATGTATTTTGATATCTAATATATTATTAAATATTAATTTTTATGTTTATTGGCTTAATTCTGCAAGCAATCCTTTTTTTTTAATGAGTCCTTAAAACAAATACCAATATTTATCGCTTAACGATATCAGTTAAAATTAATTAGAATAATTAATTCCATTAGTAATTTGGGAATTTAATTTATTTTTTCCAAAATACTGAATATCAAATTTTATGCTTCACTTACACACCAAATTATTAACAAGTGCTTTTACTTTATTCGATAGAACAAAGAACCTTAAGAATAGAAATGAAAATAATACCTATTTTCATTCTTTGTTCGTACTATTTCAAAACGACTGCAATTTAAAAGTATTTTTGATTCAAAAGTTTTATTCTTTCTAGCTAACATCATTTTTTTATTCTATTCTCGAGTGAAATTTACGGATTAAGATGTCGAGAAAGAGGAAATAGAATTCGAATTGAAATTTAAAATCGTTCGAATTTGGGATTTTTCAATGGTAAAATGTTTCTTACCGCAAGTGTTTAAAAATATAAAAAAAGAGACTCTTCTCGGATTTTAAGCTTACTTTATTTTAATGTTTCAGCGTGAAAAGTAGAAAAAAAGAGATGAAGATGAGAAGAAAACAAGAAGAGTGACAAAATATAAGTTCAAAAGAATGGCTTTTCTACACGTAGTATTAAATAAATAACAGCAGAAGAAAGTGTTAGAAAAAATAAGTATTTCTCTTCGGGTTAAATCCTCTTTATTTTTGCAGTTTTTCTCCGTTCTGCGTACTTATTTAATTCAGAAGTTCAAATGCAAGTTTTACTTTTCTTAAATGCTTAGTTTTAAATCCTTTAGAAAAGTTAAGAATTCGGTTGAATATTTTTCTTACGAATTTTTAATATAGCATTTCTACTTAACCATGACAGTGTCTTTTCATCAGACGGAAAAAAAGTAGTTTTTTTTTACGTCGACTTTTCTTAATTCTTTTCTGACTCTGAGATTTTTTTTTATCTATATCTTTTTAGAAAACATTTATTTTTTAACTCTTAACTCCGGATAGAATCCTAAATTAATTTGCTCTCACATAGTTTAATTCTCGTTCGAGTTTTTTTTTAAAGCAAACATGACTTTTTGCTCGCGTTCCTTTAATAAGCTAAAAATTTAAAAAACTGTATATATATATATATATATATACATTTTCTTCGTCTCTCTCTCTTTCTCTCTGTATATATATATATATAATCTACAAAATACGGTGTAATGAAAAAAGAGATTACGCGTGTGTTATCTAGTTGAATATTATGGGAAAATTACCCTTTCAAAGTATTGATAATGATGCAAATACATGAATATTGTTTGAAAGAAAAAAAATGCTTTTTTTCACTTATTTTAAGCCAATAGCGATATTTAATGTAAAAGATTACATTTTCTTCGAGGGAAAAAAACGGTTTTAATTTTGAGGTTATCGGCAAGCTCTTAAAAACGTTATATAGTTTATTTAGTTTCTTCGAAATTGATTTACCATTATTAATTAACTTTGAGTTCTAAAACTCTTATTTTTATATCTTTTTTCCCTCTTTTTTATTAGCCTTTCGAATATATTAGAAAGTTTACTTTTTTGTTTTTAATTATAATATCAATGCTAATTCTTAATAAGTTATTAGAGAATAGCCCCCCAAAAAATATGAAATTTAAATTTGTGGTGAGATTTAGAACAGGTTTTATTTTCAAATTTGTTATCCACAGCTTGGACATTAGTAAATTATATTTGATAACCTTACCTAAAGTTTAAGATTAATTATAATACATTTAATAAATAGTTATAATAGTTCATAATAGTTTCATTCGATTTATTTACATTTTAGAAATCACGTCTTCCGTTTCTGAAATTATATAATTTAAAGCAAATTAGATCAAATGATTATTATATGTTACATAAATTTATAATACACATAAAACAGTAATTTACAATACATTTAATATAATAAGATAAAACAATAATTTATAATACATATAATTTATACACATAAAACAATAATTTTTAATGCATTTAATATAATACACATAAAACAATAATTTATAATACAGTTAATATAATAACAAAAAGCAATTTATAATAAAGTTAATATAACAACTTAAAACAATGATTTATGATACATAATAATTTTTAATACATTTAAAATACACATAAACTAGTCTGCGCTGAACTGTGTTAGTCGAATATAATAACTTAATGTTAAATTAACTGATAACTTAATGTTCGAATTTATTATACTGCTACAGTATTAACATTGGATATCATACCAAAGGGGTTATTATAAATGGCGAAATATTAAATTACAAATGTCTAATACTTATGCAAAAAATGCATAAATTTCATTTAACAATTTTTCACATTTTCATTGCATTAAATTTTCGTTGACGTGGTGTGGAAGTTTGATGATCGGAATATGTTAGTTAAGTTTCGTTCTCGTCACTTGAGTGCTATTTAGAATTACAATATTCGTCAACAATAGTCATCGTGTAACGTCGGTGTGCAACTTTAATAAGAAATCAATCAGTCGCATTAAATCATACTGAACACGTAAACTTCCAATTTGCGTTTCTTTGCGTATTTTAATTTATTTTTTAATGTATGTATTATACTAAATCATTATCATCATCATATGTGGAAAGACCGCTCTTCGTGGGCACGTGCCTTCCTTTGAAGATTCCTCAATAATAACCTCTTGTTTACTTTTGTTCTCCAAATATTCTCATTTACAGTCCCAAAGTCTAATTCCACTGAATCTGCCCATCTCAGCCTTGATCTTCCTCGATTCCGAATGCCAATGACTTTAAACTGCAGTATCTTTTTGACAACGTTATCATTTGGCATTCGGGGGAGGGGATATTGGCTATCCAATTCATTCTATTTATTTTTATGCATTTAATGTGATGCAAGTTTGTTATAAATTCCATATAATTCAAAATTGTATCTTCTTCTCCAGCTATTGTTTTCGCTTACATCTCCAAGTATACTTCGAAGTATTTTTCCCTTAAAAAGGTACCATTCGACTTTATTCCAGTTTTGTTATTGTCCAAGTCTCAGATGCATGTGTCAGAACTGGTCAAATAAGAGTTTTGTAAATTAAAAGTATTGTGTTTCTTGAAAGAAATATAGGTTTTAAAATCCTTCTGAGTCCATAAAAAGCCTCATTTGCATGGTATAATAGATTATTTAAGCTAAATAAGACAATACAATTGAAAAATAAATTAAAAGTAAAACTAATTTGGCTTAGATTGCTTTAAATAACTATTCACAATAGAGGAATCTTTCTTAATCCTCTTATAAAATATTCATTTTATGCTACAAATTCAGGTATTCGGGCTGATAAAATTGGGCATTCAATTTTATCTCATTTATCTTAGGGATTAACATATGGTTTCTAGAAAACTATATTAGATAAATGTAAAACGAACTTAACCAAACCTATTAATCACTGAATCGTTAAACATAGGTCCGGTCTTTCTCTGTCTAAATCTCTCTCTCTATACATATATTTGTGGGCGTGTTCTATATTCAGAATTTATTGTTATACGACAGAATGTCTTTCAAATGTAAGACAAATCCTCCTAATTGACAAGAACTCTCTATTTAGTACAATTGCTTTGCTTTCTATGGAATCCATCAATACGTACATATAAACCCAGTGTAACACAAATTCAAAATTCACACATACATAGAGCACGGCAATACAAATCAATAGTCACAGTATCGCCAATAGAGTTAATAGAAGGAATGTAATGCGCAGTTGCTACCGAACACTGCCAATGAGCTTCACTCCACTACAATGGTATGTACATAGGTTGTGGAATATATTTTAGAGATGCCTGGAGGTATCTCTTCAAATACATTTACGGTACTCTTAATTCCTTGACCCTTTTAGATTTGTTGTTTTTACAATATTTCACCAAATTTGGCGATTTGGTGAGATTAAAAGATCATATTTAGCGCCAAATAATGAATATGGCGAAAAATTATTTTTTGGATGCAATTCTGTACCAAATTTTCTCTTTGTTGGCCTTAATATCCTTTTAGCAATAAACATATTTAAAAGTACATCTTTCCTAACACTGTATACATTTCAAAAAGTGACACAAATTTCTCTGTTTCATCGAATTCTGATAGTTTTTTTCCCCATACAAATACTTTTCCTCGATTTTATAACACAGAGAGAAACGTGTTTGTGCGTCCGATAAAATATGTTTACATAATACGGTTAAATTAGATAAAAAAAAATTAATAAAAACTGCATACGAGGGCTGTTTTTTAAGTAAGGTCCGTTTGTTTTTTTCAAAAATAGCAATATTATTTTGTTTCAAAAAACCTTTATTTTAGGATTGCACATACTTTTGCCTATTTTTCTACATAGTTGCCGAGTTTAGTAATGCACTTGTCATACCTTAGAGCTAAGTTTTGAAACTCCTCTTCAAAGAAGTCTGCTGCCTGGTCGGACAGCCAAGAGTTCACTGCCGCTTTCCTTACTTAACGGCGTGGCATGCTGTCAAAAGGTGTTTTGATCCTCCACGATCAACTGGATCCCAAACACCTTTTTAGCTGTCCTTCCATTGTTGGTGCCCTTTTTAAAATAGACAATGACTAGAACATGGACATCCTATACTCGGATCGTGCCATGGATGTTGCCACGGCAGTGATTCACGCCTTTGGCAATATTTGACTATATCTTTATTTTGTTATATACACCTTTGCACTCTGTCATACACGGCAACAACAACAACAACATCCTCCACGATAACGCAAGGCCTCACACTTCTCGAACTACTCGGAACGTAATCGAATCTTTTGGCTGGGAGGTTTTGGACCATGCACCATACAGCCCCGTCCCTGCTCCTGTAACGATTTCCACCTTTTCTGGTGCTTCCATGACAACGAAGAAGTAAAAGCAGCCGTGAACTCTTGGCTGTCCGACCAGGTGGCAAACTTATTTGAAGAGGATTTTCAAAACTTAGTTCTAATGTTTGGCAAGTGCGTCAATAAACTCGGCAATTATGCAGAAGAATAGGCAAAAGTATGTACAATCCTAAAATAGAGGTTTTTCGAAACAAAATATTGTTGTTATTTTTTTAAAAAACAAACAGACCTTACTTAGAAAACAGTTCTCGTAATTTTGTTACATATTCTTATATCGTACTTTTGTCACAAATTAATTGTTCTTTTAGAAAAAAAAAGCTTGTTTTAACTTTAATTATAAATATTCATCCTTTCTTCACAATTTCATCTTAAATAAATCAACAGCTTCTTTCAGATATCTTATTGCCCTGGAGGATGTACACTTGATTTTAATCACTTTTGTGTGAACCTCTTACTTAGCCGGAAGCAAAGGGGGGGGGCAAACACCAAATAAACCCACCCATCACACCTCTTTCTAACAATAATTTCTTATGCAAATTTTAGAGTATTTTTTTCTTAAAAAAATTTCAAAACAAAGGAAAGTTATAATTCCTTCCTGGAGGAATGTAAACAAAAGATCGAAGAGGAAGGAGGAGAGGGGAGGAGTGAGAGTCAATACGGACCAAAGGGTTAAACCGTGTAACGCGGTCGAAGGAAAACAGCGAGATCCACCCTTTCTTCCACCCCCTAACCCTTTCCATATCGATGCAGAGCCAACCCATAATCGGATTAGACCTGAGTGAAGTACAGGACGTTCAAATTGAATGCGGTTGCTGAGGAATTTTTGACTTTTTCTTCTCGTATCCGGGAATTATTATAGAAGCATAAGAATTCTTTAAAAAAAGATACGAAAAAAAATTGCCTTTTTTATAGAAATACCCGTATTCGTTTCTTTCCAATACCTTCAACCTCTTTTTACACAGCGTGTACCCTATCTTCCTTTTTGTATATGTTTATCGTTGTGATATAGATATATAGAAAAACGGGGATAAGGTTTTCTTATGCACAGCCTATCTTGCCTAAAATTATAAAATATAGATATGAAATTCCTGCAACCCTTTCTGCCCGATGAGGTAGAAATTTGTTTTGCTTCATAACTCTGTAATTCCGGAAGTTGGTTGGAAAGTTATTGGATTTTCTAGGCTTGTTATTATTATTCATGGGAGAAGCGGTGTTTGAAAGAGGTTTGTTTGTTTTCTTCTGTTATCGATGAATCAGAAAAGTTTGCTGCAGTAATTGAATGTGATTTGGATTATAGTTTGCAACAATTTCTTTTAAAATCATATTTATTAAATTGAGGATACATATACTATTGCTCCGTAATGCACATGTTATCCTTCACAATTCAAACATTTGTAAATAAGCACAACGAACAAAAAATATAGAACTTTCTTTTATAATCTTTAATATACTATCATCTCCAAACTTTTTTAAGGCTTACCCATAAAGCAAAAATAATTATAAGGTGAACCCTGTGCTATATTTGTAAATCCATATTGGGTGTGTGTGGTTAGAAATTAATTTTTTTTTTAATTTCAAACAATATACTTGTTTTCAAATTAAGTTATAAATTTTTTTGAACTTTTGATTGGAATTTAATGTTTTTTTTTAAACTTCTGAACGTTTAAAAATGACTACACATTAGTCATTTTTAAACGTTCAGAAGTTTTTGTCTTTCCTTCTATGCTTTAGTTTAATGTCTTTGTGCGCATGCGCTTTACCGCCGTTGCAATTATGGTGATAAAATTATTATGAAAAAGCATACCAACAAATGAGAGATCTTCACACTATAATATGATACAAGATCAAACACTCACCGCCTATCGTGAGCCTTTTTTGGTGCACCCCCGATTATCACTTTGATTATCACCGTTGCACATGTATGTTACACAAATTACTGTACTTCATACCCCTGTATCAATTCATATTTAATTTTCTTTGGCATGCTATCAGTATTATTTATGATCAAATTTAGCACATTCCATGCTATGTATAGCGTTTACAGAACTTTCAGAACGTCCTGTTGTAGAAGTTATTTTTATCAAGTAGATTAAAGTTAAAGAGAATTCCATCCTCTAGAGTTTACGAATACAACTACTTCTGTCTGAAAGAGATAAGACAGGTTAATTGTATACCAGGAGATATAATGATGAGGACTTTCTTCCTCTCATAATAGCTTACGATAGTTTTATATCCACGTCTAGATATTGATATAATCGTAAGATTATGAACTAGTTTGGTTAAAACCTGATTTATTTCCATCTGTGCTTGAGCTTTGTCATGTTAGTCTGCCCGATTAAGTAGATGCACTACCTTTTATTGTATCTCTGAAGCTGAGAATTAGAATGATACTGCGCTTAAATTATAGTAACTATCTAGTTATTTGACTATTATTATTATTTGATATTAGAATCCCGGTTATTTATAATTCAGAAAACAACTGACTGTACACAATCTTTGGGAAAATTAGTCGATATTACACTTCTGTAATGTCAATGACATTTTACTTTACACAGGGTGTTTTGGCTTAAAGTATCCAGAAGTTAAAGCTTAAAATTAAACGGAATACTCATCAGAATGTAATGAACTGTTCCTCCGCGGATTGGAAACCCTTCTGAGATTTGGGGAGTCTAGTCCGATCGGCCACACGAGCGCAATATTCTGTAATCACAGACGGTAAACTTGATACAATGACTTCCTTAGTAATTATGTGGAAGCCACAGCAAAAGGTGGAGTGTGTACTTTGGTTAAAGGGTCTCAGTACCCTTAAAAAAATTTGTGTGCACTCGAAAAAAATATAATTCTTGAAACCAATGTAACTTAGCAATAAAGCAAAATAATCATTTGAAATCTTTATCACATGATAATCACATATATTTACATTCGTTCTCAAATTTCCTGAGAATTTGAAAGAAATTTTAAACATTTATAAGGAAATAAAAATTGGACAGTTTTTCAAAAATTTGAAAATTAGTATTTTACAGCGCGCAAGATTCTGAAGTACAAAATTGATCAAAATTTATAAAATTAACTTTACTTGGTATAAAAATGTTCACTTTCGAAGTTATACTAACTTTTAAAAAATTTAGAGAAAGAAATATATTTTTTAAATACAATTACAACGAAAATTTTAAAATTTTGAGAAAAAATTAATTAAAATTCAAATAAAAAAAGTTTTATTAATTTTTTTTTTTAAATTGTAGTATAAGTTATGAAGAGTCATATTTTGAACACGTGTATGAAATTTCAGATCGATATCATAAATAGTTTCTGAGAAATTCTGCGCGCAAGCTAAAATTTGTTGTTTTGAGAAAAATGTAGTTAAAGAGAAAGAGAGATACGGATTTTGTTTAAATTTCTCTAGTTATTTCTCAATAACTTTGGAAATTTTTACATTATCAACAACATTTTGGCATCAAAATGCTCAGAAATGTTGAGGCTTTAACATATATTTTTTAAAAAAAATAAAATTTGCAATTCAAGAGTCTATAGAGGCCTTAACGGATTTTAAATCAGTCACGCGTGTAGAGCTGTGGTGGCGCTGGCCTAATCAGCACCCCTCTCTCTCCGTCATGCGCGTATCTAGATGTGGGGGGAAGCAAAGCATCATCAGTAAACTCTATAATAACAATTAGTTTTATTTATCCTTTGAACACACACTAAAACAATCACAAGGGAAACTACAAGAGGAAACCTAGGAGTGATATCTAAAGCGTTGTCTATTCTTAATACCCAATTCTAAGTACACCCGTCTACGTGAAATAGATAAGGAGAACAAGCGCTAATGAACCGATAACTAATTCTAATTCTACTAGCTTAAATCTTCAATCTAATAATTTAATCTCAGCAATTACTTCCTTAACTCGCTCTAGGTTTGTAAATGAAATATTCCAATATTCACACTAACGTAACAGCTTCCCGGCTCCTTCTATCTTACATCTACAAAACCTATATATATATATATAGACTTTATATAGTCAAACTAATTTACATATCACGGGTTCTTTTTGAAAGGCTGTGAATTAATGTGAATGCTAGCCCCAAAGTTTCCCCAAGAGGATTAGTAGGAAAAATGTCGTGAATAGACCCGTCACGGAGCTACAAATAAAACACATATAAAAGTATCCAAGCGTACGTAAACTTTGCACAATATTTATGAAATC
Source organism: Trichonephila clavata (assembly GCA_019973975.1). NCBI lineage: Eukaryota > Metazoa > Arthropoda > Arachnida > Araneae > Nephilidae > Trichonephila > Trichonephila clavata. The sequence goes on along the minus strand of BMAO01019859.1, from coordinate 101,188 downwards.
GTGGTTAAACTTTGTAACAAAAAATGGGGCCTTCATCCCAAAAAGTTAAAAATTCCTGATCTAGTCCAATTTTTCGAACTAATATGATGCTCAAGTTAAATGAAATATATTGTAAATACATAATTTAATTGCAACTTACGAAAAAAACTGGAATTAATCAAACAAATATAATTTATACATTAATAATCTTTCCGCGATTTTAAATATCCCGCTAAATCATTTAAGTGGATCTAACAAAATCGTCCAATAGTGAAAACTACTTCTGAATAAAAAATAACTAAATACAATTTCCATCAACGTGACTTAAGCGCGCGTCTTCAAGAAGAGAAGCAGAAAGAATGAAATGCAGTGTTTACTCATATGCGTAAATAGAGTTCGGGTGAATATTTAAGCCTCTGGAAATACGTGGAAGGGTTTAAATCATCGCGTGTATAGAATTTGGGAAAGGTGATGGTAGGGCATATTACCTGGTTGAGTCGTTGTCACATCAAATTATGCTTGTGGGAGATGTTTGCATGTTAATTCAGAATACATTATCGCGTCTTTTGTACAAAGAATGGCGGTTGTTATTGTGCCTTGAAGTATAATCTGATGCAACAGCCAGTCGCATTAAGTTTAACGAGCGTGGGTGTTGTTTTCGATATTTTACTCTGTCAAAAGTATTTATTTATAAATATGTAAGTAGCTTTTAGAATTTTTTAACATCATTGGAAACAAAATATGATGAATAGATAGTATAAACTTTCATTTTAAAAGAAGCTGGGTACTGCAGTATTCAAAGAGGGAGGTGACAATAGAAGCTATGGTATTAAATTTAGATAGAACGTGTCTTATGTAGTTTGATGTTAATGTGTATTTTTGATAATTGGCTGATATCTTCAATGTAATAAAGATTTAAAATAATAACTTTTCAAAAAATCAGGTAAAATATTTCCATTTTATAAAGGCAATCAATAACATCGCTTATTTTTTTAAAAATTTATTCTATCTATTAATGAATATGTGTATTAATTTATGTTTTTCTTATCTGTTCTTTTCATAACCTGTATATATATATAAGTGGCTTTGCCTTACTTAAAATATAAACACAATTTTTATGGTTTAAATTTAATTTTCTAAGAATGTATTGTAGCCTCTTTCTCTGACTAAAATAATCTACATATATTTACAAGAAATAATTAATAATAAAACTATAATTTAGTTACGCCACAGCATTGCATGTCTAATAATTAAACATCAACGTATTTTATGATAAATGTTTTTTAAACTTACATATATTTTTCTATTTCTTTGTTAAGGTTTGGCCAATTATTGAATTAAATATTTATACACACATGCTTAGTCTTTCATGATTCAATTAATGTCTAGGAAATTTAAATTTATTTTTTTACACATTTTGTTTTCCTTTGATATTTGAAGAGAAGGAAAATCCGTGAGAAAAATCTATTCTGAAGGTCATCAAACACTTTTCTGTTATAAAACTTTGTTGAAAGAAGGCATTGGTTTTGAAATGCTCACTTTCCAAACACTTCCCTTACAGTCGGAAAAGATGAAAAACACTTCGTGCAACTTCGGAACTCTAAGGAGAATTTTGAAATAACTTCTAGAACCCTGTGCCAAATCATTCGTAGCTGAGGTTATATATTGTTGTGCTCATCTGTCCTAATTGTTCCCAATGAATTGTCTTGTACAAATTCAGTGTGGCTGAGCTGAATTAACACGATTCTTCTTTGATTGTATAATTTTGTGCGCTCCTCTTTAAAACTAATGAAATCTAATTATTTTGTTTATTTTATTTATTATGTATTTTTGCCGGAGATAGTGCACAGAATGATTTCAAATATTTGCTTAACTATTTTTTCTGGCTATGTTTTCTTGACTGTTAGTCAATGACATAAATTAACCCTATAAAAATCCAATCCTTAAAACTTAACAACAGCCATGATGTCTAAGGCCTACTGTGTGCCCCACCGAATATTATTCCCGTTTAAGTAAACAGTTTATTAATGATCTTGTATTTCTTGGAATCGCCAATAACTTTATCAAAATTTAAGGTTTAAAAAATGAGTAATATGTCAACATAACGTTTTCAATGCTTTAGATGAAGAAAAATCGCGAGGCATGCAGCGAAATAGGGCATTAGGGTTTATGAATTAGATTTTACAAATAAAGGAGATTCGAATTAAGAGTAGATATCAAAAAATTCAAGTTATTACATATATAAACTAAACTCTGTGGTGCAACAACTCATGAAGGCCAATGCCTATTAGGCCCATCTCAGTATACGTAACCATTGGGCGCTGAGGTGTCAGGCAGATTCCACTGTCAAGTTGGTGAGTCTGAAGCAAACCTGTGTTTACTCCACAAAAACAAGATTGCGTATTTTTCTAGATCCCTGAAGGGATGAAGACTGAGGTCGATCTTACACTCCGTGATTTGAACCCCGGACATGTGGCGTGGAAGCGCGATACACTACCACTCAGCCACTGAACTTCAATCCGACCATTAACGTGGTAAATTAACTGCTAATTTGAATGGTTGATTCTCAAGAGTGAAAATCATTTAAGTAAAGTAGTGGTGAGAAGAGTTTTATGATATTGCACTTGCTTTGTCTCAAGTTCGCTTGATGCGAATCCCTTACTTCTTTTATTGCAAAAAATGCCATTCCATTTACGTAGCTTTATGCTCATCTTTGAGGTATTGACGGCAAATACGTTTTCCAGTAACCCAAATTTAGATGCTTAATAATGTGTATGCTGCTAATGGAGATTCTCAGTTCCTCAGATGAATACTATTGAAATCTTGAATGAAAGCTTTGGCCAGTCACGTATTGCTATCTGCCATGGGTGTGTTTGATACCATATCCGGGTCTAGTAGAGTTTTGCTGCTCCGGACAAAAATTGAAAATGTTAAAGAAGAAATCGCCCACTTCAACAAGCCAATTTCTTCGAAAAAGTGTCTACTGAGGGTGGGGATCACACGCGTTTATTTTATATAAATATATAACTTATAGTAACTACACTCAAGGCTAAAATAAAACATCTCCTGTGGCTTCCTGTCTACTAAAATCTCTTAAAACCATTGTTCCCTTTTAAATAGCAGACACCGGACATCGTATGGGTGAAAGGAATCTCCGTTGTGACTCCACTCCTTTGGATTGGAAGAAAGTTACTAGTGAAACATATCAAATTTCATTATGTAACAAATAATCCCACCTTGAGCCCTTCAAGTTTCAATATAAAAGAAAACTGCGATTAAACATATAGAGTACAAAATAAGGAAATAAGATACGTTAAAGGAAATATCAAATTCACACCGAATAGTATTTCAGAAAATATATCAGTTTAATTGTAACAGAAAAGTAGCTACCAAATTCCATCCAAATGTTGTCTTTAAAATTTGCCGCCCCGGGCAGGGATCCGGTTTGTCCGGTCCTAGAGCCGCCCTTGTTGATACACTTGATCTTTGCTTGTTACTCACAATTGTTCCGTTCTTTTCGAAATCGGGAATAAATGGGCATCTGTATTGGAAACATCAACTTACTTCCCACACCTTCATTAGTTATCTATGGTTTTCATCTATAGAAGATTTTAGAAGCGAAAATCTTAAGTCACTTTTTACTTCAATCACCAATGCAATTTTTACTCCGTTGCCATAGCAATGGCTTTCGAACAACTTTTTGCCAGTGAGCTGAGAAAGTTGCTCTAAATGAAAGTTGCTTGAAATTCCAGCCAATGGGGTTCTTCGGCACCCTACGTCATAAACAAGATGGCGGTAACGGTGGTAGCTTCACATTAAACGCATCAGATATGGCGTATAATATTTTAATGGTGTGCAATATTTTAACGGCGTATAATATTTTAAACAGAATGATGCTCCATTTCTGTTTACCCCCATAAACAAAAGCGCCAGCGAAATAAAAGAAATAATATTGGATTATCATTTTCAAAGCAGAGAAATCAGCGAGTAATGTTTCAATGTGGAGAAAGAAAGTGGCTGACGTCAGAGCATGTCGTTTTGTTTACGGTAACCCTTCCCCCTCAGATTCGGCGAAAAGTTGGGCCAAAAAATTGCACGGAAAATTAACGTGAGATACGGCCTTTAGTTTCGCTACCCGACAATTAGCTCCATTAATCGCCACCATTCGGATGCTTTGATTTACTCGTCTGTCTAGACGGGAAATTTGTGCATCAGTCAGAAATAGTGTTGATTTACTTTTTGAAATACTCTAGTGGATAAGCATTTATTTACATATTTATGATTTGTTACTGTTTCCATCAAGGATTGGTCAACTCAAATGTCCTTTTAGGCCACTTCGGAAAAAATATACATATATTTATATTAGATTTGGACCAATTACAAACATATCCTACTACCCTAAAATTGTGAATTTTGCCAAAAATTGACATTTTTTTTATCATTTTATTTTATATGCCATTTTATTAGCTATATGAAATTACGAAGTTAATCGTTTTCTGTTCACTAGAACAAAAACTACAAGTGTTTTAGTAAAAGAGGATGCCATTATTTTAAGCAAAATGTCATTCTTTAAAACGCGTTTTACTCGAAATGTGATTTTTGAAAATAATCCAATGGGGCCATTGATTGCTAAAAAAGTTTTGAAAATAATTAACTGAAATTTTTTGTGTAAGTTCTGCATAATAGTAGAAGTGTTTTAACTTTCAGTTCATCAATCACTGTTTTATTACAAAATTTACTGTCCCTTATGTGAATATAATCTCTGTTTTTTAAGCAATTTCATATAATAACTGAGATAAAGTGCTCTAGTTTTGTAAAAATTAAAATATCTCTTATCCTGAAGGTCATTTTGACAATGAATAACTCAGCAACACATCAGAATTGAAAATTTATTCATAAACCTTTGGTACAGTATGAGCCGCTTTTATGTTATTTTTTGTCAATGTGTACCCATTTTTTTCCATTTTAGTTATAATACTTTCTTTTTCTCCTCTTAATTTCAGCATATTTTTTTTAAATGTAGTAAAAAATCTAAAACAACAAAAAAATCCACTTATATCTATTTTTTTTTAAAGTCTTAACCAGTCGGATGCCTTAAAACGGAATGAATTATTATTTTTTCATTATCTTTCATGTATGCAAACATAGATAATATAATAATAATAATGCAATGTTCAAATGATGTTTAATTTATTTAATAAGAGAAATATTTGTTTCTCAACTCTTTCATTTCGTTTGTATAAAAACAAAAGCAAATTTGAACAAAAACAGAGGCAACACGATGAAACAGGAACATTTATGGGATTTATTTGTTACAAAATACTTCACTAAAAACAAAAATATTGCACAAAATAATCGTATTTTGTAAAGTTGTACTAATGTGGGCCGAGGGTTGGCTACCCCTGATTTACATATTACAACGATATTTCGAAAAATAAATCGAATTCATTAACTTGAATTATGTCTGTGATTAATCTTGCATTTTCAAGGCATTTATTCAATATTTTTATAAGTAGCGAAATCTATTGTTTCGTACCTAAAGCGTCTCATTCAGTAACAGTTTTTGGAACTCACTGATCCCAAAAGAAATCTTTTGACACAAAGTGTTTTGTATATTTTTCTCCACTTCACTGAAAGAAAAATCTTTTTAGCCGAGCCTGTAAACCATTAAATTTTTTTCAAATTTTCTTTCAAAAGAAGCATTTTATATGTTCTTATATACTTACATTTTTCATTTATTTTACGGGTAACACTCACTAAAAGAGCTTGTTTCCTTAAAAAAGACACATTTAGTAGCTCTCGTAAAATCATCGATTCAAATCCACTTAATATTTTGTCTCTTTCAAAAATTTTCAATGTCTTTTTAAGTAAATGGTATCATCATGCATAAAGAGGCTACTCCCTCCCCCACTTTTTTCGACCCCCCCCCCGAGAAATCTGCATTTTATTAAGTTTCTAGCATTATACATATAGCCTGGAGGATGGAGAAAATAAAAATATTTTCATCTTAGAGATACATGCTGAGCGTAGGAAATATATTTCTATTTCACACAGTTGATGCCTTCTCACTTTTCTTAACTTCAATTAAATTTCTAAAACCTTAGAATCGGCTGGTTTGTAAATATCGTTGAGTTGATCTGAGTTCGAGGATTTTATGCAAATCAGTCGCTAAGAAAAAAAAACAGTTCTTCAGGAGAGAAGGACATTTATTGTCAAAATTCAATCCTTGAAAGACAGTATTCAACAGAAATATTCGCAGAATAAATCTCCTAGGGTCTTCACACCTTCAACATCACTCAGATACAACTAGCAGTGTCTAAAATACAAGTATGTAAAAGATTATACACAATCACCACTAGTCGTATTCAACAGCCAAACTAATCGCTAGTTGACTCTTCACGATCAAGACAAGACTACTAATCGCTAGTCAAAACAATATTGACTTAGTTTTTGGCGAGCGTCTCCTATTTAGTATAAGCCTCGTGGATCCTTCGAGAAACATCCTCTTGCATGATAGATCGTGAAATTAGTGGATTTCTCCAGAAGAATTCATGTTAAGAATTCGTCAAAAATGGTCACCAACATGGTCGCCAAGTCACCAAAAATGAGGTCAACTTGGCTTTATAGCCAAGATTTCGCCAAGTTCCCATTGAATCGCCATTATAACGTAAGAGACGGCGTTGCTTGTGAATATTAAAATTTTAACATAAAATGAATATTGTATAGAGTAATATAAATGCATTACACAACCAAATACAAATAATTTACTCTATTTTACACAAAATTCGTAACAATATTAATTTTAAAACGAAAATAACTAATATTTATGTTGTCAAGCTGTTTGTGATAGTATTGAAAAGTCAACGGTATATTTATATTTCTGAAGAATAAATAAAAATAAGCTTTGTGTGCCTGAAATCATAACTTCGGCTATTGGTCTCTAGATACCCTGGTTGAAAATAGAAACTACGCGTGCTGTCACCAGAGATCTCATTTAGGTCCATTTAAGATCTCTAGAGAACTAGCTTCCATTACGTCAAGTCCCGATCTTACTGCAAAAATTTAAGTGCAGAGTATGTGCTGGTACTTCTATAAGCCAGCTTAATGATAACTGTCTATTTTTTTCCGAATGTGAAAAGCATCACATAAGAAACATGTTATGATTGATTCATATTTATAAAAACAACCAATCTATATATCTCAAAAAATAATAGTGATGAATTTCTCAAAATTCTTTCATTCTTTCGGTAAGAGTTCTTACATATAGTTTCTTTGTAGACAATTATACACGAAATACAAAATAAGGAAACATAAAATATTAATCTTTAGTTAATTTAAGATATCTAAATACAATAAAAATTGGGAATTTTTACAAGAATTCCTAATTTTTTTTTTAGATTTCATTGTTATGGGTCGTTTTATTGGTTTTATTAAAATACCAAGTTTATTATTTTACGTTCATTAGAACAAGAACTACAAGTATTTTAGTAAAAGAAAATGCCATTACTTTAAGCAAGATACGTAAATGTTTTATTGGAAATGCTCAAAAGGGGACAGCGATTGCTTAAAAAGTTTTTAAAATAGTAAACTGACATTTTTTGTGGATGTTCTGCTTTATAGTAGAAGTGTTTTAACCCTCAGATTGATCAATCACTGTTTTATTAGAGAAAAAATTGCAGTTCATTATGTGAATATAACCACTGATTTTTTAGCAATTTCATATAACTAAGAAAAAGTGTGGTAAAAATTAAAATATCTCTTATCCTACAGGTCATTTTAAAACTGAATGACATAGCTACACATCAGCATTGTAAAATTGAAAATTTGTTCATAAACGTTTGGTACAGAATGGGCTGCGTTTATGTTAGTTTTTTGTAAATTTTTACCCATTTTTTTTGTAATAATTTCCTTTTCTCCTCTTATAGTGATAGCATATTTTTCTTAAAATGTACTAAACCAATCTAAAAGACACACACACACAAAAAAGATAAATGTTAATTTAAAAAAATAAAAATATGTTATTACAAGTATTCAGATACCTTAATTAAATGTTTTTAACATCGATGAAATTTCATTGTTTATTAATAGATAAATGGTTGATAAAATATATTTTTGAAAAGCTAAAATATATTTCTTAGGTTTTATTAAAACCCTTATATCAGAGCTTCCGAAAACGTTAATTCAAGCTGCTTGATCAATCAACCGCAGTCTATTTCTTTTCCTAGTTGTCTAATTTTCTATTACATTTATTATATATATATTCACCTATAAGACAAGAACTTTTGGAGCTTTTTTAAAGTTCTAAAATAAGGATTCTTCTTATATACGAATACACTAAACTGGGAAATAAAACCAATAGCTTAGGAAAAAATTTTCTTTTCTATAACATTTTCTGTTAGCCATGTGAAAGCGATTTCAATTCTGTTATTTTTTTCGTGCTTTAAATGGAACTTTCATTATAAAAAGTTGCATAAAGCTGTCAAAATTAGTGATTGAACCTGAGCTTTCAATTAGTGAAAAAAAAATTCAAATTCCCTGATTGGGACATATGAATGCATACGATCATCACTTGGCTAGTTTTCTTCAGTGCATGAAACATAAGTCGACGATCACGTTCTGTATATTAACTTATTTCCATCCCTAAGTTCCAAAAAAAATTTAAAAGAAAAATTATAGCATACAGAAAATAAAGATTTCGCAGATTGTGTGCAAAATAATAAAAGGGGTGGTTTTTTATTTATTTATGTCGCCCTATAAAGAAACACTAGAGCTGTTAACGACGAACCTCGACGAGGATTGCACCTGAACTATAACACTCCATTCTCTTAAATTTTAAACACGTCAACGTGAGGACATAGAGCCAAGACAGATTTCAAGTGCATCTTCCGCTTGTTTGTTAGAGCTGTTCTTGTCTGCAACGGTTTTCAGGTATAAAAAGGAGAATTAATATATAAAAACACATTTATCCGATTTTGTTAACTTTTAGGAATTCTTATATTTAGTTGAATCAGATATAAGTAATCTGCACACTATGGCAGTGCTTCTCAAACTTTCAATATTTGTGACCCAATTTTCTATCATAACTGTCATGCCCCCCCCCCTCTTACATACAATAATGATGTATTGCATGCAATAATAGTATACTTTGTACGTTAATGCTACAATACGACCTAATAGATATTTTAAGTAAGTTACTTTTAAATTAATAGTATTTTAAGTAAGTTTTTTACTTTTAAGTAATGGAATCACACAGTATTATGTAACTTTTCCTTTTTAACTTTTAAATCGAAACAGAGTGCAAAATAATTTTGTTGTCGTTATTGCGTATGCCACTTGGTCAACAATAACATCAGAACAAGGTCCACGAAATTCATCGTGGCTAATGGCTATATTCTTACGCCTGTCATTAGCCTTAGCTTTGAGCTCCATGCAGGTGACAGTACCTGGGGGCAAAATGATCTTAAATGAAATTAAATATTCATTCCTTCAAACATCCATACACATCTCAAATGAATTTAGAAAAATAACATAGAATGTAAATTTCTAATATTAAATCTTCCTTTGAAGCATTTTCCTGTGCAAGACAAGCCCATGGAAGTCACTAGTATTTAAGTTAATGTTTACTAGTTAATTATGAAATACATCATGAGGTACTGATGCATTTATAAGCATATTATATCTTTGTGAATGGGCATTTTATTTTTAATTATGTCAGAATGTATTTTATTTTGCTTCCTTCTGGTAAATTAATCATGTTTTTAAAATAATCTTTTATTTTCCCCTTTTCGATATGCTCGCGCCTCCCACATAGGGTTATCATGTCCCCCCACTAAGGGGATTCGCCCCACAGTTCGCGATTGCTGCATTATGGGGATCCAACTACAAGTTACATATATTTGCTCTTCATATTATATAGATTCACTTCTCATGAGGAATGATTGGAAGTTAAAAGAGTATAGTATCTGAATCCACACCCTGTTTTTTGCCAACAGCTAGTACTATTGTTTAAAAGTACTCTAAAAACGAATAGAAATAAAAATTATTTTCAATTAAAAGACATAAAAGATGATAAAAACGATGATTTATGACTATGTTTATTTCTTAAGTATGGCCACTTTTTTGTGTATGATTTTGTTATTTATATATGTATAAAATGATATTTGTATATATGACCTCATTACACTCCAACAACGCTCAACCGATCACTATGAAAATTGTCATGAATATGTATTTTTAACACCCTTTTATAAGCTTCACTTGTGTGTAACGTAATCTTTGATCTCCATTTTTATCCACTTTAAGGCGATATGGTACCATCTTCACAATTTTTTTTATTTTTAATATTTGATATTTGGTTTTAATTGTATTTCATAAAGGTTAATATTTAATAATAATTCCATACAAAGTTTTTTTAATTTGTTGCAAAATGTTTGTAAAATTTAAATATTTTTAGCTTTTTTAAGTATTTTTTAAATCTCTAAGGCTTTTTTAAATACTATGTCTCTTTTCTTCCAAAACTTTTTTTCCAATCCCTTATGATATACTACATAAAACTGTGCATGGGTTTTTTCTGCTACTGCTCTTTAATTTTTTATTAATTTTTTTATAGTTAAACTTCCAAAAATTCCCAAAACATTAATTTTGATTTTGAATTTTTTTAGAAAAAGTACTAAACATGTTAGAGCTAATTTCATGCACAGTTTTACAAAACATACATTTCAGAACATGTATAAAAAATTTCAAACCCATACTTCAATTATCAAAAAAGCCTTAGGGTTTTGAATAACAGTATATATACAAAACTTCAACATGGAGAAATATGAGTTTGAAGTTTTCATTCCATAAATAGCATGCTATAATATTTATCGAATAGTCTGAAACTTTTATGAAATGTAATTAGCTTATTTAAAACCACTTACCATAAAAAATTATACAAATGTAGAACAATTAAACAGTATACTTCCATAATGAATATATAGAAAAAAAGAAATGAAAGATCAATATTTCATAAAACTTTATCTTAATAATTATAAAAAAAAATAAATACATACACTTCAGAGCTAATTCCATGCTCAGAGCTAATGCACAACATGTACAAAAAATGTTTAGGCCTTTATTTTTTATTTCGATGATTTTAAAAGCCTTCGCATGTTAAATATTGTACACGAATAAAAGTACAATCAAATAACAATTTATAAGTAAAATACATCAAAATCTAAGAAATGTATATGTGCATTTGTTTAAATAAGTATCTTAAAATATTTTAATAATAAAAGTGTTGAATCTCGCACACATGGGATACATATATATCACCAAAAACAAATATATAAAAATGGGAGAGTTTTTCTATTCTTGCGAATTAGACTTTTAATTATCTGAGTTATCAAAATGAGATTTAGTATTTGTGCTTTGGGAGAATCCGTTTTGAAGTTTTAATTTCATTCATGATAATATCATAAAAAGCACGCGCAACTTTTAAATCTTGACCAAATCCATTTGATCTTCCAGTAAATAATTCACAAACTAGAATTTTTGCATGAACTGCACAATTCTTTCTTAAAATAGTTTATTACTGCATATGTAATGTCTCTCACTGATACGCATTAGAAAAATAATTAATTCATTTTTTATCGGGCTTTTTTCTAGCAGATAATCTGAAATATTGGCGTGGTAGTTGCTGTTTAGCATCAAACATTGCTCCATTACTTAATGAAAAATGCAGGTAAAGCTTTGAAATTTTGCAGGCACATTTATAAAGATTCGGGGTATCAAATAAGCCAATAAAAATTTTTTCGACAGTTTAATGATTTTTAGGGTACTATATCGCCTTAAAAGGTCAGATTAATTCTAAAATGCTCACTTGTCCATGACCAATGGCTTTACAATAATTTAGTAATTTTGATCCATTGTCCTGATCTGGATCATAAAAATTTACAATTTCCCCTTTTTCAGATCCCATTCTCTAGCGACTAATTTCAGATTCAATTTCCAGATTTAGGGACGAATTCCAGATTTGGCGACTAAAAAATTCAAGTTACAGCTTATTTCGATTAACTATAAAATGGTACTTTTTAGTTTTTTAAAACTATTATTTTGGTGGAAGTTATTGAGCTATCTCTTTGTAGCAGCTTCCCACCAGGTGGCGCTACAGCATATAAACTTCTGCACCATTCAATCCATCACCAGGTTTCCAACGTGGTTGCCAAAAATGATACCAACTTGGCTCCATCGCCAACGTTTCGCTATGTTTCCATTGAATTACCATTGTAATGTAGGGATTGACGTTGTTTGCTTTTTTTTCATTTTTAACATAAAATAAATACAACAGAAAATAATATTAACGTATTACACATCCAGATATAAATTATTTACACTATTTTAAGTGTTCCTTACACAAAATTTGTAACATGTGTTACTTTCGCTGAATAGAGGTCAGTTTAGGAAGGTGTTTCCAAAAATCGACCCACAAGAAGGTTAGTGGCGTTATAAATAAAAAAAAAATCTCTTTATCAGCTAATAGATCTACAGATTTAAATTTAACAAATATGGTGTTTTTATTCAGTTGAGATATGTAAAAAAAATTTTTAATATGTAATTCACGTAACTCATTAAAACTTCTTCATCCTTTAATATGTATTGGTTAATTTTTCATTTCACCCGTACGCAGAACGGATAGTTAAATAATGCATTTAAACTATCTCATTTCTATATATTTGTACATCTTCTCTCATTTAATTTTGATTATTTCTTCAGAACTATTTTATAAATAAAGGAATCATTACATAAATCAATATGAGAAAGCACTGTCCACTCTTACTCACTTACAATAACATCATATCATTCCAATTCGCAACTGCACACATAACTAGTGCGACACACACACAATCATAATCACCAATCCATGTATCCATCTCAACCCAACACACCGTCACACCAGGACACTAGGCATGTCTCACAAACTTTACCATACAAACCCTATGACAAATCCCACACCCCCACTCTCCCCGATTGCTCGTTACCATAATGAACTCATGCACCCCTTTGCTGGACAAATCCGGCACATACGATAAATTTCTCCGGCAAACACCATTCGGGAAAGGCTCACGCCTGTCTTGCCGGATCGACATGCCCTGACATCCCGACAGGTTAACACGTTGTCAATATGACATTCATCTTCATAAAGAGCTAATGGGCGCGTACATTCCATAGGGGTGCACGGGGGGATGCTGCCTGTCATCATTGCTCCCTTGAATCATTAATGGAACGAGTAATGGTATTAGGAATTTCGGAGATCTTCAGGTAGGTTTGCGCTGTGAGCAGGAACGATAATTAAGAGATAATTTTTGGTTTTTGTTCGAATGGAAGATTTTGTGGAGAAGGGGATTGTTCTTTAAGTATAATCGTTTGGTGTTTACTATGACAAAGTTATGGAATAGTGTAAAAAATTAAGAAAACGTTTAAATTTTGTCAACTTTAAATATAATTTACAAATTTCACACTATCTTGCGATTCCTATTTATTAATTTTTGATTTTCAAACAGTAATTAGTATTAATTAATTGAGTAAGTGTCGTATCATTATCCCGTAATAAAAAAAAGTAAATAAAGATTGAGCAAAGTATTGATAAATAGGTAATTTAAATGTTAATGAAAAATGCATGTTATTATAAGGAATCAACAACAGGAATTTTATGCAACATATTCAACTTGTTTAAATGGACTCTAAATACATTCAAAAATGAGGACTTTTCTTATTTCAAAAATTCATTTTAAAAAATAATTTAAGTAATATAAGTTAAAATTCATATTACTCCGACAAATAAGAATTAACATCCACATTAAACTCTTTATTCAGATGTACTTAGAAGTGATTATTGTTTCCTCTGAAAATTTTCCCCTCATTTTTAAATGTCACGTATCTTAATTTCAATGTATGTACTGACTTGAAAGCAGACATAATACAGTTTTCTTTGTCTTCATTCACTTAAGTAACTTTTTATAATAATCATGAACTATATAATGTTTAATATAAAGAGGAGCAACCGATTATATGATAAAGTAAATAAATTTTATAAACATATGCGAAATTTCGAATGTTTTGTGAAGCTTGGTACATATTTAAAAAATATTTCTTTTTGAGAATTTCAATACAGCAATGGATATTATTATGTTTTCATATCTCATTAAAGATCACTGAGAATTTTAATTTAGAACTTCTCAGAGATAAAAAAAAATATCTCAGCCACCATTTCCTTGTTTCATTTGATTATGCTTGAATATACTTGATCTTTCTCCTACACTGTAATGCAAATATGGTTTTAACACAGCACGTTAAAATGAGAAACTTAACGTTCTTACACACTGGTACATTGTGGTACATTGTGATACATTGTGATAAACATATAAAAACTGTTCATACTATACTATTTTTTGATAATATTGGACTATTTTTTCCCACCTAAAGAAAAATACTTTTGCAATTAAGCCTTTTATTTTTTTATATATCAAACAAAGACAAGTTGAAAACTTTGCTAAATCCTTGATATGACTAATGTATGCAAAAAACCATTAGTACTTCATGTACTCCAAGGAAATAGGCTTGGGTTATGTGTTTTTACTTAAATATATAACATTAAATCATGTTTTATGTCCATTGGAAAATGTCTTGAGGAAAACTCAAATTCTTACCATATCATGGGTGTTGCTACAAGTGAAACGATCAATACTTCCAAATGTTGTATTTTTTGTGCAGAAGTATTTAAGAATTGCTTACGGTATCAGCAGTTTTTCATTTGTAATAACTCTCATCAAAGGAATTCAACTGGTAATCCATGTAATACAAAACCGTCATAATTAGGTGTATTATGTAAAAAAATAGTGGAACTATTTGACTGAGATTGTGTGAGCTATCACAGATATTTTATTTAACCCGTTCAGGACCATGATAACACATATATGATCACGCGTTTCTTACTCCAGGGCCCACAGTATCATAAATGTGATTGCACTTCCTGCTCTTAGACCCATGATGACACCGGTGTGAATTGAGTTTGGAACATTTTCATATTGATATTTAATCAAGGTACTATAGATGGCGGTTAAATCCGTTTTTTTTTTCGAAAAATGTTTCACAAAACTTTGAACTTCAATATATGATTTCGGCTACGAGCTTTTTTAAAAAAAAAACTAGATCCGGAATATTTATGAATGTAAATAACTGCATATGTTTAACACTTTCGGAGAATCGGACATTTAAAAGTTCTTGATTTATTGTGCTTTGGATTTCTGTTTATATTTTGACTAAGTTGAATGCTTATTAGTATGTTGGACATCGGACATTCATAATAATATTTCAGTATTTTTTTTTTGCTTATTTTATTTGGTTTGGTATCACAATTTTTTTCCTCAAAAACGTTTAAAAAAAGCAGATATTCATAAAACAAACGCAATGACTCTTTTTAACGAAAAATAATAGTTTGTTCTTATCGATTCATTTTTAATTCAGTAAGAACAGCCTATTCTCTTTTTTTTCATTGTTATTGCAACCAGAGTTGTCATACCTATACGAACAGAAAACATAATACTAATATAATAATAAGAAAGCTATAAGGATTAATTAAAATAATTAAAAAAAGATATATTAGCTGTGTTATTTAAAAGATTTGTATCAGTTCAAGCCTAAACAAGTCTATGTGAGAGTAAATTTGTATCGTTTGGGATTTGCCAGATAGTATTTTGTAAGTTTTGTGTCTAATTTATTTTAATCATCAAGTCGAAAAGAGTGGAAAGAATACTTTTTTTATTAACATGAATGCATTTTCTTTAAAATTCGCATTTTTTTTTTTAAATATAGCGAAAATTTTTGTTTTGTATATTCAGATATTACAATAATAGTAAATTGTAAATTTTAGCGTATTTAATTCCATTAAAGGATTTTTATGAATTTTTGAATGAAATTAGGCTTAATAGTGAAGTTCGCCTCGTCAACTGCGTGCGTATACGCTGGTAACGTGCGTGCCTGGGGAAACGTTCATTTCTCCTTCGCCGGTCTCGAAGGGGTTAAATTAAAAGCAGCCTGTTTAAGCTAACAAAACGTTTACCTCTTTACTTTAGTATTTAATATCTACTTATATCAAGAGATACAACATTACATACCGTTTACAAAAAAACGAAGATAGCCTCCTTTCTTCAAATCGTGCCTTGAATATATATATATGTATACATCCGACTGCAAGAGGCAACGGTTTTGACGTCTGGCGGGAGCTCCTTCCCCAGAATAAAAAAATATGAAATAAAAATAAAGTTTATAAAGAAGAAGCAAAAAGATCCATCGGCAGAAGCAAACTGTCAGGGGTTTCTGAGGAAGCGTAAAATATGATTTATAGCAAACTCCAGGGCGTCGACCGTCAAGAACCCAATTTTGCGAGAATTCGCGAGACCTGTCGATCCCTACGGATAACAGATTTTCTTTCCGTGGTAGGGGGTTGACGAAGGGGGTGTTTCTTTATCCCCGTGGCAAATCGACACGTGCTTAGATGTCCCTAAGTCTTCTTCGGAGAACCCGTCAAGAACGGTTACGACGGCAACTGGTTGATGGAGGGTGATCTTGGAGAGGGATGCTGAGAAGGTGGACAGAGGGACATATTTTTTGAAGTGGCATTAAATAGTGAGTGAAAAATAAATAAAGAGTTTATATTTTTCGAGTAATTTGTGAAAAAAAGGACTATTGGGGTTTTAGAAAATGAAAAGTCTAAAATGATTTTTTCTGAAGACAGTCTCTGTTCGGATCCAATTTGAAGAACTGTTAATTCTTGAAGTATTTTAACTGAAGTTGACATTTGCCCGCTAGTCTGTGTTTATGTTGACAATATTATGCCCCTCCCTAAAGTAGAGGCTTTTCTTTTTATATTTCTGTTAAGCTGAGAGTCTCTAAATCAATTACTTAAAAAAAGAAATATTAAATTTAATGTGTAACATCCTTAAATGTCCTCATTGTGTATAAAAAATGAGGTACATTAAATCTATTCAGGCATAAAGGAACCCCCATACGACGACCTGTTTTTAATAATTTTTAGAAAAGTTTTTTTGACAACCAGTAAAAAGATAGAACTTTAAGTTTCTTATCATTTATTTATATGTATTTTAAGAATATGTATATAAATGTTTAGCCAAAAATATCCTATAGAGAGTGAGTTATAGTGCTTTGAACACACCCTCCTCGAAACAATGGGCGCTCACTTCTTCCACAATTCTGGCTGATTAGCTTTTCTGAAATAAAAAAATAACGGCATTTTTTAATAGACAAGCTTAAATGCACAGAATGGACTATACTCAATTCCAAATATCAAAAATTGAGTTTTTGGTAGACCTCTGAAGAAAAAGTTTTGAATTTCGAGAGTTTTTTTTATGTTTTTGTTAAAAAAATAGAAATGCATGAATTTTGGAATGGCCATAGTTCATTTGGTGTGTATATATGTGCTGAGTATACCCTATAAATTTGAACTCATTCGGTCAAACTGTTCTTGAGATATGCTGGAGGAAAGTGTGAATAACACAGTTTTGAGAAAAACGCGTTTAAAATTTCAAGTCCGATTAAATCATTGAAAATCTTAACTTACCCTCACTCACGATGCCTAAGATTAAAAGAAGCCTGACGAAATATTCAATAACTATAGATAACTAAACCTCTATAAACTTGTCTGTACTTGTATGAACGTATATTTGCATACAAGGGTCATTGGTATGAAGCCGAATGTAAACGATAGGCCATCCAACTCAGCACTCCGAACAGCTGTTCTAACACTTGCTTCTCTATAACGACTTCGAATTCTAAAAAATTACTTCACCACAGTTTTATTAACATGTTAAGGAAATAATTTATGGAAAATTTTTTTATTATTTTTTTAACCCATTACATGGGTGAACCCGCTTAAATACTTGAAGTTGGCATGGCGTGGAAGTTTCGAGAGTGCGGTGCCAGTTCTCGTGTCGTGTTCTTTACTTTACCTAGCTACAAATTAAGTCTATTTAAATAGCCCCCCCCCTCGTGTGTTTCTTTGAAACGAGATGTACAAAATCAATCAATCGAGTGAATGTTTAACCTTCTCAATTGTAGATCAATTAACAAGCGAATTGAATATGCAAACAAATTAATATTAAAGGAATTCCAGGTGTAAGTTCCACATGATTGAAAGCTGAGTTGAAGCATTTGTAAAGAAGAAAAGAAAATCATTATATATTTACTGTTAAAAAAGTTACTTCAAACTTTTAAAAAAAATAAGTTCCTCTGGGTGTGTTTTCTCTAAATAAAATTGAAGACATAAAAAACTGTGAACGTGGCTAAAATATATTTCTTCACATCTTTTCAGGAAAAGGAAATCTTTCAATTGATTCTGTAGTCCAGGGGTGGTCAATCAACGCCTCCCCCTCCCCTTGAATAACTTTGCAGCCCGCGAGACTCTTTACAACTTTACAAAATACCATTATTTTTGTTTTTAGGTAGAGTTTTGTAGCAAATAAATCCTATAATTATTTCTATGTTATCACGCTGCTTCTATTTTTACAGATACTTAGAAGTTGGCAATATTGCTTTAAGGCGATACCCCGCAGCATCATGCTTGATTCCTGTAAATTTTTTTCAACTAACACCTGCAAATCATTTTTTTCGAAAACGAAATTCATCAAATATAAATCGTGTTCAAACTTATCAGATGAAAACCAGTAACATCAATTACAATGTACAAATATGCGCATTGAGATCGACTTCAAAAACTAAGAGATAGAATTGAGAAACAAATATTCCATTACTTAAAGTATCCGACTACTTGCGACAATTTTAAAAAAAAAATCGAGATATGGGGATATTTTGTGTGTGTGTGTGTGTGTTTTTTTGTTTTTTTTTTTTTTGCTTCATACATTTTAAGAAAAATATGCTAAAATTAAGAAGAGAAAAATAAATTAATAATAAAATGGGTAAAAATTTACAAAAAAATAACACAAACGGGGCCCATTCTGTATTAAAAGCTTATAAACAAATTTTCAATTCTTCAAAATTTCAGTTAATTATTTTCTAAACTTTTTTAGCAATCACTATCCCCGTTCGAGCATTTTCAAAAAAACACCTTTCGAGTAAAACGCATTTTAAAGTACAGAGTGGCCATAATTGAATTGCAAGTATTCAAGGGATGCTAGAAAGAAAAACACTGCGAATATTCCAGTGAAATTTGGTATCTACACGTTTCAGAACATGCGCAAATCAAATATGCAAAGAGAAATCGCCATTTTCACCCGGTAGATGGCACTGTACAGTATCAACGCTCACCGGTGGCATATGCAACTTGCAAAACCGATAGACAGAGCATAATGACATTCTAAGAGGTATATAAACAATATAGAACATCAATTACAGTTTATCAAAGTTCCATACAATTCGCTTCAGTAATTAACTTTTTACTGTATCATGTAATCAAAAATTAACGTAAATTAAGATCACAAATTAAACTATCCATGAAGACGCTTTAAAAAACAATTAAACCAATATTTATTCAATGAAATTATCACATGATGTGCTCAATATGCGAGCCACCAGATGCAATCATAAGCTTGAAGCATTTTAAATTTTATACGATAACGCCGAAGGATGTAGCGCAACACTTTATGCAGAGTTGGCCAGGGAAGAGACAATGTCTGTGCCACACTTCTTGTGCTCACTTGTTGCATCATACTGGCATACTACTCGTAGTAGCAATAGCGTCATCAATTTGTTGCACTCTTTCCGGGTTTACGAGACGCGCGTCTCCCTCTTGTGCTTGGAATAATGCCCAGTTATCCTGTTTCTTCAAATTTAGGAATCATATTTTTCAATCCATTCACACACTCATTGGACCTCTTTTTAATCGTTTCATACGCCGTATTCTTTCAGCATAGCTGAATAATTGCTACCATTCTGATAGAATATCTTCACTAACAAATGCATGTTCCTTCTTATTCAGAGTAGTGATTGACCATTACTCAATGTGGTCTTATTTTATACTGATTGATGGGATTAAAATTTGCATAGAAAGCTTCGATAAGCATTGAAACACGGAACAGCGCCATCTATCGATTAAAAATTGCGACTTTTTTGCATATTTGATTTTCTCATGTTCTGAAAGGAGCAGATCCAAATTTCACTTGAATATGCCAGTGGTTTTCTCTCCAGCGCCCCTTGAACATTTGCAGTTTAATCATAGTCACCCTGTAAGACATCTTGCTTAAAGTAATGTCATCTGCTTTTACTAAAACACTTGTAGTTTTTGTTCCAGATAACGGAAAATAATAAACTTGGAATTTTTATAAAGCTACTAAGATGGTCTATAAAATAAAGTCATAAAAAATTTACAATTTTAGGGTAGTTGGTTACCTTAAGTGAATTAAAAGTTATTTTATCATCGTATTATAATTATTACATTATCTATGTCTGTTTACACAAAAAATTGTGAAATCAGTAATAATAGTTTCTTTGATTTAAATTTCCACTCCAATAAATGTTTGTAATGGGTCCAAATTTAATATAAAGATATATATTTTTGTATGTGATTCGCGGGAATATAATGTTTTTCTGAAGTGGCCCTCAAGGTCGCTTGGGTTAGCCACCTGTGCTTATGGCAACTCTTTTGTATTATTTTGGCTTGTACTTCACGCACATTTAAATCTCTAGCAACATTACTCTTAAAACCCAGTAATAGGTATTCATATGAAATAATGTCCACAACTGTTCTCATGTTTGTATTAAAAAAGTGACATTAATACTTTTTGGATATTTGCCTTTCTCATCTAAGACTATTGCCATAATATTCATTAGCGTTTTGAGTTTTTTTTTTTATTTTTAAATTGTTAACTTGGCTTGTTATGGTGTATTGCAAAATAACCAGGTGAACTTTAAAAACGTAATATATCAAATTGTTTTCTATTATATTTCATATGATACACGTTAATTTTGACTGTTATTCTATGATATCGGGGATATTGTCATGTGGTATCTTTAAACAATATTACTATATACTACAATAAGAAATGACTCATTCGTGTGCTAGATTCTCCACCCTGTTTGTTGATATTTTCTTTCGGTTGCTTCAGCATTGTTATATATTATTTATTATTTCATAAACTTTTAAAAAAATATTTTGAATATAAATAATGCTAACCATTCCAAATGCATAATTAATTAAAAATGAAATGGTCTTAAAATATTTTAATATAATTTGAATGCAGTGATATGAATTATAGGTTTCAAATATAAAACAACAAAAATAAAAGAAAGGGAAAAGACGGTTCATAAATTTTACAAAGATGTATTTTACATATGAATAAAACACATAGAATGTTATTAATTGCACACTAGTTTATAGAAATATTACAAAAAATATAAATTGAGTGAAATATAATGTAAAAAAAAAAAATATTAAACGCAGCTTATAATTCAAACAAACATTCTTTAATTTTGAATTATTAAAATAATTAATTTGGTTTTGTGACATTAATTTCTGCTTTACTTCTAACACAAATCACTCCCGTCAAAACGTACAAGGAGTAAAATTACAAATGCAAAACAAAAATACACTTATTTTCTCCACTAAAACTTATTATGTTATCATACTGATAGTTAATTTCATATTTAACTCTTAATAATCATTTCTCAAACCACTTATTTCAGAATAAAAAATAGTATTTCCATAGTTAGAAATCTGCAGTTAACATCAACTAAATAAATACCTGACCTTCAGCAAATAGCTATTTACGATGTCATCGTTAATCTAAAAATTTTATTTCTGAAATTCATTGTAGGGTGATAACAGTATTATTATTATTACCGACAATTTATTTATGAGAAAATTATTATTGCATTACACGAAATTATTCCAAGTTAATACTCAAAAATAAATTTACAAAATTATTTTTTGAAATATTCCTAAATGCTTGAATTTTCCATTCCTGTTTAACATGTACGCAGCTTATCCTGCAATTAACCATTGCAATTAAATAATTTGTTAAATTAATATGAAATATCTAGCCATTTCTCCTTCTGTAATGAGCAAAGCTTACTTATTAAATAAAAATTTAAAACTAAAATCACAACGAAAAACTGCTAAAAACATCAATTGTTCTTCTATTTGCTTTATCTTCAGTTAAGTTTGAATGAATAACGACTGTGAATGCTCAGAAAAAAGAACGTTAAAGAAAATAAAAAAAAACATGCGGAATTCTTTCAAAAGAAATTTTCACGAATCCGATTTAAATAATAGATTTATCAATCATCCTGTGAAAGCAGTGTCGGAAAGCAAATCTCCAAAATGTAGCCATTTTTTCTCTTCTTTTCTACATTCTTTTCTTTCGTCTTAAATTCGTTTGGCGTATCCCGCCATTTTTAGATATTTTTTTTTATTTCATTGCACATAATTCTACTTTTTCTTTGTAATCATTTGTGGATGTTCTATCTTATCTGTTACTACAGGTCTTTTATTTTATTCTTGAAGGTGAAAATAGTGCCAGCTGCTTTTTTATACTCGTTTCATTTCACAGTGAACTTTTTTTTGCATCGATTATTTGTAAAATGGAAATATTATAATGAGACTAAATCGTTTGCTTCGATTTGAGTTTTATTTATTATGCTCGGAATCAATTTAGAAACTCTGGTTTGTTTTAGTTACGATATTTACTTATAAAAAATTATTATGCTAACACTACATGAATATCTTTTGAAGTATGGTATAATACACAAAAAACGAATCAAAGAAAATGTATATGGAAATTTTATTTTTCTAAAAATAATATTGATGATTCTGTAAGACTCCCTCACCCTACTTCCGTTAACTAATTAATATTTATTTCAGAAGCATGGACTTACTACTTTCTTTTCGTGAACTTGTATTTTAAAATATACATCTAATACGCGGAAGAAATATTATTTTTTATATCACATTTATTGGGTAAAAACGAATATTTAATTAATCTCAAATAATTAATTTATTTCAAAGATCATCAATTGAATTAGGAAGCAATATTTTTAATATATCTATCAAGTCGTAAAAATATTCATATGTATGATTTGAAAATTTGCAGCCTGATTATATTAATCCATTATAATATCCATTATAAGATCCATTCGGATATCACTACTCTATGATTTAATTAGTTCCTTGGTACCTTGAGCTTTTGTTTTTGAATTGGTTTTATCAGTAAATACGTTGGCATTTTAAGTAAATTGTACTAACACAACATTATATAAACAGAAGTACAAATTTAAATTTTTAAAACCTGCTTTTCCCTTTAAAAAGAAACTATGATTCTGCGTGCAATCGTATAAAATGAGAGTTAATTTAAGAAAATAACATGAAATAACGTTTCTTGAAGCTTGGATACAGCATTTACACATCTGTCTTAAAATTTTTACTCCAGTATCATTTGTAGAAACCCTAGGGCTTGTAATTGTGGTATTTGCCACTGACTGACAATCTTGAGACCAGCCAAAATGTGTTGATTTTGTTTCTTCCAATAAATCCGTTTTCCTCTCTCTGATCAGTCACTGTCATTTAAGTTGCATGAAAGAATGTCTTTTGAAAAATTGCACTTCACGTGCACTCGAGTTATTCCTGTCACACACTTTAATAAAGTAATCAGCCAAGCAATTAATTCTATTTTTCAAAGGCAATCGTACTATGGCCATGTTTTACAGACTTTTGCAGATATGTATTGATTATTTTGATTCCAAAGCACTGTTTAGACTCTGGAACAAACTTACTCGATTGTTTAATGGGCTAAATTCATTTGACGTCACAGTCACATGATAAAGACAACAATGTTTTTCTAGCCAATCAGTTCAAAAACTCATGTGACGTCATAGGCACATGATAAACAATCACGTGTTTCCAGCTAATCAGTTCAGGCGTTCCGTTGTTGCCAACTTTTGCTGTTTGTAGAAACTTTCTCTTAAAAAGTACATATTTGTCAACTAAGATCATTGTATTTAAGAAAACATGCATAAAGTATTTTTTTTTAAAATTTTAGAATTTTTTCCTTGACATTTGAGCATCTTTACCCAATTATGAAATTTTATATTTTATTTAAGTGTAATAAACAGAAAAACAAATGCAATTAGTTCAATGTCTATTTTGAATCCAATGAGGAGCACGTGTTTTTGCAGTGTGGCCGTCGTGAAGCTATCCCATTTGAATTGTAAATTAGTTTTGATGGGAACAGAGATTCAGAGATAAAACTGTATGAGGATTTAATCTTTATATAGACAAAGTGGAATGATACCTTAAGAAACCTAGTCATTTTCTCAGATGTATAATTTTCTTACATGTTAACAATTTAACATACAACACTAATTACTCAAATGTATAGAGAGCATAAAGTTTATGATTTGCAAGTACGTATGCGAATCCTTTGAAAAAACTTCTAGTTATTCATTTTCTTACCTCTTTTCAAAGATAAAATTACGAAATTCTCGAAAACTGTCTAATAAAACTTTTAAATTATTAAAAATGGTTGTTGTACTTTATTAATAAAAAACAACGTTACTTTCTTGTTATGAAGAATTTTAAAAAAAACTATTCGTTGCATCTTTGCAGACGCTTACAGTTTCCTTCAACAGATACCATACGACATACTTATTTCAAAGAATCTTCTACACTGATCTAGCTTTTAGAGAATCGATTTTCTGTTCATCTGTGGTAAACTCGAGAGGAATGAATCACGAATTAGAAAAGGCTTTATATGTATTCCAAAAGAGAACTTTCAGTTTTAAATCAACATGTATGTAAATATCCTTCGAAATGAAACTTTAGCGAGCGAAAGTATTGGCATCTCTTTCTGACATTCTGTAGACTGAGATGGCAAGAATTACATGAATTTCACCTTTTCTCGCGTGCATTTCGTTGCCTTTTCTGATCTTAATATTTAAATCTTTCATGTCTTCTTTTGGGAATTTAAATAATGTTTAATGTGTTATGGATTAAATACGTAAACCATGTGTACTGGGTATTTAATATTAACTAAAGCTATAGAAACGACGTGATTTTATTAAAAAAAATCAGTTTTTGGAAAACAGCAATTTTTAACAAATATTGCAACATTAACGCACAATCTTTTTTTTAAAGTTTACTTTGTTTTTCTTTACATAATTCCATTCTTAGGTACTGTAATTTTATTTTAATTTTCAAATTAAAATAAAAATATATAAATGTTCAATGATTTGATACTCATTGTGTGAACCGTATTAAGCTTACTTATCAAAATTATAAAATAAGATTTTTCTTAAAAGTATTATAAAAATATAAAACATATCAAAATAAGCCAAAAATTTATATAATGAATAAACGTTTTTATTTCCCAAACTGTATTTGTGTTGCCAATATGATTTCTAACATTCTACGATTTTTGTTTTGTGTTAAGAATCCATTCTTCCACTTAGATACGCAGGACAGTAAAATTTAAAGATAGACAATTTTTATGTTAAATTTCAATGACTGCTACCTATTTCAACTGTATTCAACTACATCAATGGGTAAACAATCATTAATGTTTAACTTCTCTTTTTTATATATAGATTTTTAAAGAACAAAAATCAAAACAAGTAGATTTTAATAAAAACAAATTGACGAACGAAGCTTTTGAAAATTTTTAGTAATCAAAATTTATTTTTCCCCAGACATTATTTTTTTTTAATTTCTTGGTCACTTAATTAGATTTCATTAGAAGAAAAAAGTTAAATTTTTCTTTCCAAAATCAGTATTTAATTAACACACATTTTCTTTATTTTCAGGGAATGGTCAAATCACGAAATCGAGAAGATCATACTGCAATGGAGAACCCTCTCCGTTCTATTGCCAGTGTCGAGTGTACCTGGCCGCCCTTAGACCAGGAGATTATCACTCCCACTATTGAGCCCTCTCTTCCCTATTCCCCAGAGAGTCTTCAGGATGAATCCATGACAGCCACCCCAACTCCCCTCAGACGAAGAAGCAATTCGAACAACCAGGGTGGAGGCAAACGAATGGCAACAAGTAACCTCAATGGCAGCGGAACAAGCAATAACCATCATCCAGACGATAATTCCCATGGTAGCGATAATTCTACTGATTCGAGCTCAGCCAGTGATGAAGGATGCACAGCTCCAGCGAAGAGCCCCAAGCAGCAGAAAAAGACGTCCTCCTCCTCTTCGATAACTTCCTCTTCAGGGGGAAACAGAAGGAAGAGGAATACTCTCAGTGCAAGAGAACGCAACCTCAGAAGGCTTGAGAGCAACGAAAGAGAGCGCATGCGCATGCACAGTCTCAATGATGCTTTCCAGGCATTGAGGGAAGTTATACCTCACGTAACCATGGAACGAAAGCTGTCTAAAATCGAGACACTAACCCTGGCCAAGAATTACATCATGGCCTTGACCAATGTCATCTGTGAGATGCGAGGTGAAACTCTCCCGTACAAGTTGCTGACGAGCACAGGGTCCTCAGAGGGGGCTGACAACAGCGTGCCAATGAGTGCTGACGAACACGAGCCCGGAGACGATTTCTTGGCTGGTGGTAACCCCCATCAACAGCAACAGCGCTTCGAGTTGATGGAAAACGGCGTCAATCAGAAGAACGAAGACGAAATCGCCCTCGATGAACTGGTCAAGATCAAAAAAGAAGAAATTACGGAAGACGTCTAGCATTCATGAACTGTTCCTTGATTTCTCCTTCATGGAAGATGCTTGGATTTAGCAACAAATACGAAGCCCATACATAAAAAAGAAGAATGTGACGGAACTCTTCTAGTGTTGATGCGATCCCTTGTGTTCTCTGTTTGCCAACATTCCGAAAACTCCAATGGTTGGAACGTAAAATTCCACCATACTGTATTTATGGGAATTCATCTGCAGGAATAGATCGCTTCTCTAGATTCCAAACGACAAGGTTATCCTCTCCACTGAGGTGTGTCAATTTGTGTTTCAGAATTTTCTGCTTCAAGTATTTGGGAAATTCTACCGCTGTAAAAATACAAGAAGTTTCCTATATTTTGAGCCTGCATCGTTAACGGTTTTTATTTCGTTCCGCAGAAGCTATATTTTCAGTCCACAAAGGAATTGCCTGTGGAATTTGACTCGTTGGCAGAACTCATAACAGTGTTCGTACTTCATTATACGCTTACCATACATTGTACTGAATCATCAAATGCGCTGTGTGTTGCTTGCTCTTCAGATATATTTCCCAAGCGACCTAGAATGTAAATGCTCCACCAAAAACAGCTTATACCTGCCGCGCTTGTTGTGTTGTATATTGCTTTGTTGATCTAGGTAAAGATTTGCTCGCAGGTTGCGAAATCATTTGGTGTACGAACGTAACAAAAATTTGATATAGTTTTGTATTCTGGATAACATGCTTACAGACTTTCATTACTTTCATTTCTTTAACGATGGGGTATAAAATAAATAATCTTGAAAATAAACGGATTCAGATAAATATACATACTTAGAGTTTTAGTATAGAAGAAAATGTTCAACTTTTTTGATTTTCTTATACAAATTTGAATTGAATATTTCAATCCAGGTAAAAATATTCTTTTTGGTTCGTTAAGAAGTTAAAAAGACTTATGTTATTTAATTTTCTGATTTATAGTTTATACTTAGTGCTCAATACTAGAAATATAAGTACAATTTCCATATCACTTGTAATAACAGTTAAAACTATAATAGCAAACCTTATGATAAAAATAAAACAAAACATAAATATATATACATCAACATACCTGTTGCTTATCTATATTTAGATTTATACTATATTTATATTATATGGAAAGTTAAAATTAATTAGTGCGGGTATAATATTTTTTTTTTAAAAAAAATATCTTAATATATTTTGATGAAGTAAAGTTTTTGTACATGCACAACACATAAATGAAAATTATACTATACACATAATATAAAAATTTGAAAACGATTTTTATTGTTTATCCATGAACATTTAATTAATTTTTGAGCTTATATATTTAAAATATATAGTTTTCTTAAAAAAAGGTACTAACAATTAATTTTATATCAAACATGTCTACTGCTAGTAAAGTCCATTAAGACATAAATATATTGATATATTCATAACACTTAATGCAATTTATAAATAATAGCAAGTGACTGCAGTCATGAAATCAGTAATACAATTAAGCGTCCGAGATTCAAGTAAAATATCATTGGTTTATCAAACATATCCCTCCATATGAATAGTTTAAACTTTTTTCCATAGTTTGTCTTTGCGCTGCGGATTTAATTCAATGATTTTATAAGAATCCAGTGTTGGGAATTTTCAAAAGATGATGAAGATGCCTTTTTGACAATATTAGTCAACAAATAGAAAAAATAACTATTTAAAAAATAACTAAGTATGAAATTAATTATGATAAGAATATGGTACTTTATCCCTCTAACCAATACTTTTTAAGAAAATTTCATTTGATAAAATGTTTAAAAAAAAGATTATTTTTTTACTATATGGAATGAAACACTTAATAAAAATAGAAACATATATTTTTGTACTTCCCTTAAAATACCAATATTTAAAATCTGAATATCTTTTCTACGTTTGATAACGTATATATACGTTATATGCTTGATAGCATATATACGTCTTACATATATATACGTTTAATGTATATATGCTATCCTTAATTCAAATGATAGCAAATTCATTTTTATTAATTGGCCAAAACTCCTCAAGAGAAGAATGAAGTAAATTGTTCAGATTTAACAAATTCTCTCAGAAAGTCTCCGTTATTTTATTCTTATAATGTGCTATGATTTTTTGTCTCATGCAGTTACTATTTGAAAGAGTTATTATTTTTTATATGACTCTTATTTTTTTTATTCAAAGAAAACACAATATAGAAATACAAAAACAATTGTAAAGGATTGGTATTACTTATAATGTTCTCTACAATCATTATAGCATACTCTATAATAATTGATTCTTTTTTCAACTTTATTTTTTACAAAAAAATATTTGATTTCCTTCGCTTCCACTATTTTTTTTTCACACACATTCTTCAGCTCAGTCTGTGTTACTTTCTATACATTTAAAAATTCCGAATTATTTTTCACCACTTCGTAAGAGAAATATTGATTTTTCGAAGCAATTATTTTATTGTACCCTCAAAACTATTTTCAAATAGTTGTTAATTAAACTTGAAATGTCTGACGTTGATGTTAAGAAAGCAAATGCAGTACGGAACAAATATTTTTTCATTGAGTTGGCGAGAGATTAGTTGTATTATTGTTCCAATTTTATTCAAATAACTTTTTATTATATTTGTGATCGTCCCATATTTCCTTAGATTTTTCAGAAACTATTTTTAATGAAAATAAAACTTCAACCAAGAATCATTGCATATCTGATACAAAAGTAAAATATATTGATTAAATTATCAACATATCCGAAATGTTCAGAAGCACAAATCATGTTAGTACGCACTTTTTTTTAAAGTTTTTATGAGCTAAAATAAATATAGATATGTTAAATAGTAGCATAAAATGAAAAAAAAAATCCTTCATGATTTAAGAAATTTGAATATATTTTAAGGTAATTATTATTTTCAATAAAAAAAAAATATACCAAAGAAATGGTAAATACGATTGGCAATAAAGTTGAGATTTAGTCAGAATTTTAAATGCTGTGTATTTAAAGCAACAGTACATTTTTTAAAAATAAATAATAAACGAAGGTCGTTTCTATTCGTTTTGTGCATGCATTTAATAGAAATAAAGATTGAAAAAATTTCAAATATTTAATAACAAATATATTTTGTGTTTTACCTTCTTAATATTATACAGATATATATATATTATACACATATACATGTTAGTTTATAATATATCCCTAATCTAACTGAACAGCTACTTTGTAAAACACAATGCATATCCAGAATACAAAGCTTTTAAAATCAAAAAAAGTATTTTTTTGTACTTAAATTCCTAAATTATAAATCCATAAAATTATAAGCATTATTATGTTAGTAAAAATATGAAATTTACTGAAGTACTACTGTAAGTTAGGTTGTAAAATATATTATATATGGAATAATAATATATACTATGGGAAAATCATTATATTTAATATATCATTTCATATTTAAAAAAACTGGCCAAAACTATTTTTCTTCAAAGGACACTTCTGGATTTTAATATGTATAAACATTTGCTGCGTGTTGTAGGAGTTAGAAGTGTTACAAACTGTTACATGTGTTTATTATGTGTTGACGCATAAAATATATTACATAAGGTATTCATTTGGTTATGAAGTAGAGTTGCTTTAAAAAGCATAGATGTATGATTCTTTTATTTTAATAACAGTGCAAAGAGAGATAGAGTATATGCTCTATCTTCATACATAAATATATTTCGTCAAGATTTTAATTTCATTTATTAAAATCTATATTCTATGACTTAACCATTTTTCAAGAACGTTTTTTTTTATAAATTTTATTTGCAAGTTTAAAATACCTTATTCGTACTACAGTCGCATTTCAATACCTCATAAATATAATAATATTACTGTGTTTATCAAAAATAATTATCAACGTTCAAAAATGTCTTAAATGTTATTATAAAACGTATGTTATGAAGTAATGTATCTAATCATTATATAGAGTACTAAGTTTTTACCTCACTTATTTTTAATACCTTTTTAGTTATTATTTTTAAAGTTATCATAAAAAAAATGTCTAGTGACAGTTTTTGATAGGAAATTTGAGAATCAATTCACTTTATACACAATATTTTTTTTAATGATTAATTTTTTAAAAACAAGCTTTTAACCAATATTAAATAAAAAGAATATTGTTACTTTTGATGCAACTTTAGAAAGAAACATAATTAAGAACAAATTTCAAAATGAAATATAACATAAAAACAAACAAAAAAAAACCCACAAACAATGACATGCATATAAGAATTTATGTCCATTTTATCAAACCATCCTTTGCTAATATTTTCGTAGCTATTCAAATATATAGACAAATCGAATTTATATATTACAATTTATGATTTTTATGAGTGAATGTGAAAATAAGCAATTGTATAAACTTAACGAGGTATTGAAATATGACTGGTATATTAACATAAATACATCATGGTACAGGAATATAATGATTAGTGTACTTGCTATCCACGTGGCATTGCTTGTTAAGCCTGAAAGCTATCCAATGTTTGAACTTCTATTTACCTAATCCATGACTAAATGAATGATTGCGGTTTGATACAAATAAATACGTCAACATTTGTCTTTTACAGGAGCACGCTAAGACTGAAGTGACATGAACTGAATTAGATAGTTGTATTCTATATAAGCTTGTGTCCATGCCTGAATTTAATTGCAAATATGGTAGTACAAGATATATAAATGATTGTTAGAATAAGTCTATATAAATATATATGTATCGTATAAAATATAAGCTATATATTGATTGTTGAATAATCATCATGTTTTCTTTTAAATCTACCAATTATTCACGATTAGAATGTATTGGAAGTATTGTAAACCATTTGATGTTCTGTGATTTTTTTAATGTTCCTTCTGTTAGCGTCAACATCCTGTTACATATCAAGATTCTAAAATTAAATATTTGTCACGATATACGTTCTTAATTGGTGCTCATAGCTACAAAAAATTCGTATATATGTTAGTAGGCACATTAATATGTTTTAAATTAATAATTGTGATTACTTTATATGTTCTTTTAAAAACTTTTTCAGCGAAGCTTATCAGATGAGCTCTTTTTATTTAAAGTAAATAAATCATATCATGCACTGAGATATATTTAAATTTTCCTTATGGTACAAACTCTTCACAAACCTATTATAGAAGTCAAAATGTTATATTTTTCAGAGACTATTTATGTTGAATTTTTATAAGTTTATATATGAATGAATATGACGGAATAATTTTTAATCGATATATCATATCCTTTTATTATTTATCTTTTGAAATATGTATTTTGCATCAGATATCAACCACAAATTAGATTTAAGAATTAATAAAAAAATATATTACCTGTAAGTTAGTCAAAAAGGGACCAGATAATATACATATTATTGAAAAAATGCGAGTGATAGATAAATAAATAGTCACAAAAATTCGAAACGATTTGGCTATTTAAAACATCTATAAAGTAGTTTGATTAAGTCATTACTCTCTCCAAACGAGTTTCATTTTTAAAGCAATCTACATTAAATTGATCTACTTTTACGACATGCAATTGAAAATTGTCTTTTTAATTTAAGAACAGAAAATTAAATGCTTTATGGAATGCATTTGAAACTTTTTAATTAATCTAGAATTTATTCAGATTTGTAGAAATAATAAAAACATTTCATATCAGTTTCATAGGATTATAGATGGATTATTTTATTTAGTTTTAACTCTCAAATATGTTGTGGAAACATTTTATCATAGAATATTTATATATTTCTTCATTTCTAGCTGGAATGTATTAAAAATTTCAATCTTATTTTTAAAGAGAGATTTTTAATACTCATTTAGGTATTTATTTAAACTTATTAATATGCATGTATCTACATATTTGTAAGATAAATTTTGCAAAATAATATCTATAATGGTTAAAATTTTAAAATTTAAAATGAAGAAAACTGTTTGGAGATAGATTTTTAGCATTAATATTTTTAAATACTTTTTTTTTCAATCTTAAAACAGAAGAAGAAAATTTACAGAAAATTGATGAGAAAATTATAAATATTCAAAAATGGATCATTGATGAACTTGTTATTGAAAATAGCTTGCATATCATGCAAACATATTTTTCATGAACATAAACTTACATCGTTCGTAAGCTTATATTTTTTATTCTATTTTATTTGAACTATATGTTGTACTATTTTTTATTAGAAAGTTTTACTTTTATTCTGTAGCATTATTATCTGCAGAATTATTTACTATAGTATTTGAAAGTCATGGTGTTTAGTTATTAAAACTATTTGAAAATGGAAAATATTTTATTTATGTGTAGTTTTTTAATAGTCTGAACTGCTTATATGATACTTGAATGATATGGTATTAGTTATGTCTAGTAACAGTTATCATTGATTAATTATAAATATAATTTTCTTCAAAGTATCTGATTTAACTCAACTCTGAAAAAAATGGAATGCTTTATAAAATCTAGATCTAAAAATGCCTTGTTTAAATTGACATTTGGTTATTAGTGGTAAAATATTTCACAGAGAAATATTTCAATACAATTTTTGATATTCATGTATTTCACGAAATAATGATAAAAGCATTGTACGGATTAATTTTCTAAAAAATGTCACGATTTGTGTTTTAAATTTTTTTCAGAATTATTTATGTTTATCCCTAAACTATGTTTTTATTCATTGTTTCTTAGAAATTTCATTAGATTATGTGATTTCTCTTAAATCGTTTTTGTATTATATTTGAGAAATTATGTTAAGAAAAATACAAATGAAAAACAGTCAAACTGTGCATTGATATCAGAAGGTTACTAAAGATTTGTGCTTAAGCATATCAAAATGAGTAATATTACGAAAATTTTTTATTAAGAATTTAACATTTTAAAGGTGATTTATTTCAATATTTTTGAGTTTATGCATTATATGTTTGTATGCATGCTCTGCTCTTTAAATAGTTTCTATGTGACTTTAATTTACGGTTTATAATTTGGTCAAATTATTAATACAATTTTGAGATTGAAATTGAATTTTTAGTTCCATAATTATTATTAATTTATTGTCGAAAAAAACATAAAAAAAACGGCTGTAATAGCAATGTACGAAAAATTAGCATATATTATAGCTTAATTAAATTAATCTTGAAATATTATGATTTTTCATCTTAAGTATTTGTGCGGCATTCTCTTACACATGTTATCTTAAAGAAGGAAATAGTTCGTACAAGTAAATATTTACTTTTGAATGAACCCTAGTCGAACAGTTACAAAGAAGAATTTTTTTTTGTTTATATTAAAATATATTATGTTTTCAAAAGTTATCCATTTCTATATAATTATCAATGCTTCTCTAAAATTAATTGTATTCATCGTTTTCAAAAAATTAAGATATAATCTATTTGTAAATAATTTATAATTAGAAAATTATTAATTTACTAAATCAACTTGAATTTTGTAGTTGTCATGAACATAATTTTATAGTCCTTTAGTTAAAACTTTTCACGTGCGTTCTGATTGTAAAGTTAAATAAATAAAAACTAAAAGAAATAAAAAAATAAAAATGAGCTATTATATATATATATATATATATATATATATATATATGCATACATAAATAGGGTGGTCATGATAATGGTAGTCAGAGAAGCCCGGTATGAATACAGAAGTACAAACATTTGCAGAAAAATAAATTACTAATACAATATAATTTTCATTTAAAAAGTATTAAATACAGAATATTACGTAAAACATGCTGAACGTTCAATAGTTTTTCACTGAGCACTCGAACGCGCTCGATTCAAATATTATGTACAGTAGGATTCCGGGACTCTTTTATCTTGACCACCCTATATATATTGCAATTGTTTTAATGTGTAAGACACTTCAGTCATATCTTAAGTAAACATTGTATATTACTTTCATTTAATATAAGTTACACCAATCTATGATTTATATGTAAAAATTAAGAAAATGATTATTATAATAAATTTTCTTCTCGGAAATTAACGAATAAATAAAATTTTTATTAACTTTTTATGATCACTTCTGATTTAAACTCTAATTATTAATTTAATATTTTTTATCATGTCATTAAATAAAATTCGCAAAATTTGTCCAGTAATAAAAATCAACACATTCTGAAATTAAAGAACCATTTATTTCTCTTAAAATAAGTGAGACCTCCACTGTTTCTATTGCTGTGTTCTAAAAAAATATTTACTGAAATAATTTTTTTTAATATATGAATAAAATGTGCAGAAATCACATACTCTTTAATAAGTCAAACAAATCCCGTGTATATTACTTTAAAAAAATCCAAAGATAACTGTAATTTATTTCGAAATGAAAATGAAGCGATTCTTAGAGATTATTATTCAACTCTTTCTTTTTAATTCCCTTTACGTTTATTACAGCGATTATTTCAGAAGATATTTTTTACTGCAAGGCAGAGTGTTATATTTTGTTTTGATTTTTTATTAAAACTCTCTCTCTCTCTCTCTGATTGAATTTGAATTTCCCCAGATTAACAGTGGGATAGTTGATAATGATTAAAAGTTTATTCATGAAAATAGAATCAGAAATATTTAACTTTTTATTGAAGAGTAATTCATTTTTTATACTTCATAACGATTTTATTAAATTTCCCTAAAGGAAGTTTTAAGAATATTCAATATACATTTAGCAAATAGGTATATGATAACTGAACGTATACATTATGTTAATTTCTTAAAAAATATTTGAAGAAACTAACCATCATAAAAATTGTATTAATTAATTTGTTAAAAAAAAACATAAAATAGTGTTTGTATTCCTTTATTACTTTTTAATATTATATATGTAATCTATTAGAAATTTGTATGTATATAATTAATAATTGAATGCAATTATGTTTTGATTTTTTATATATTACTACAAAAATGCATTCGGATAAATTTTTATATTGAATATCTGCGAGTTTAAGATTTTATTATTTTTAAAGCCTTATAAAATAAAGAAGGGCCCAACGCAATTTATTATTTAATAATGATTTTGCTACGTCATTCAAATGCACACAATAAATAAGTGTTAGTATAATAAAACTTAAACTAATATGGAGAAAAATCCTTGCTTGGACCGACATTTAATTAATTTAACTTAGTGTGGTGTGTCAAAACAGTTTATATAAATCCGCGTTGAAAAGAATTTTGCTTTCGATTTTTTATTGGTCATTAAATTTAATTGCATTATTCTTTATGAATTTATTGAAAAAGAAATCGTTTGCACTTTTTTTTAAAAAGAAACAAACAAAAGAAATAAAATAAAATAAGTTTCTTTCTTCAAGAAAATAAATTTAAGCCTTCAGTTATCCCACAAACTGTCTTTAAACTAAATACAACAAAAAAACGTTTAAAAAATAAAACACAGGTTATTTTGTGCAATTAAAGTTAAATCATTTCCAAAAGCTGGTTAAATAAATGTTTATTAGTTTGAAATGCCATCTCATTTTCATTTTCATTTTTTTCTTCCAGTTCTTCTTTTGAAAGTCGAAATAGATTCTTTTTTAATGAATCCGTTCATTTTTTCTTTCTTTTTTTTTCTTTTGCCCTTTAAACAAAATAAAGATTCAGAAATCCAATTTCTTTAATTATGAAAGGAACAATAACTTCGAATTTTGTTGTTTCTTTGCAAGTCGTATTCGCAGAAATTCTATTTTATCTTTTATAATTAATGCAGAAACAATCTCTTTCGCACCACTTAGGAAAAGTTTAATTTTCTTCTTCAATCTAAGTGAATCAGATCTTATATTGATTTATTTAATTTCTAAATGATTTATTTTTAATTCCCTTTTCGCCTTTTATTTAACTTTTTTCTTTTTTTTTTTAAATTTCATTTGTTTCTCTTAAAAAAGACTGCGGATTCCACGAAAAATTCATTCATTCTTTTCAAAGACATTGTTACGTAATTCTAAAATACTATTCTCTAAAAACCTTTTTTAAATGAAATTGAAGTAAAATAATCCAAAAAAGCCTCCTTTAAGCGCGGTTTGCATTCACAAAAGAATAATTTTTTTGTTATTTAACTTGTTTTCACGGTTTTTTTTTTATATAGGAATTTTATAATTCACAATGAGTTGAAAAAAAACTTAGCAGTTTTCACGGCTAAAACTCTGAAGTAACCTTCGAGAACTGACGACTTGAAATGTTAATAAAAAACAGTTATTCACGTCTGATCGAATGATAATAGGATTCGAAGGTATACACCCACTCTTCCATTTCGAGCGTTCTCGAAGCATCTCATCAATTCACTTCACTTCGTTTGTATGGGTTACCAGTACAGACAATCAAAAATGCGAAATGAGCTTTTTCTTTTCATTGTTTTCTTATTTTTATTCTTCATCTTAGTTCTGATCTACCGATACAAAAAAAGAATGCATCCTTCTTCAACTTTTTTAAAACCATTTCTTTTCTTCAACTCTCATAACTTTTTTTTGGCACCTTTTTTTTTTGTCTTAAATTATTTCAACGGTGGGAATTAGTTTAGTATTGATTACCGGACGCGGTAAGCCTTTTTTTCCTCATTTTGAATTTAGAGAGCTTTTGTATTATGTTTTACTTCATCTGCGGTCTTTTATTTTCACAATTATTCATTTTTTTTGTTTATTTATTTATTTATTTTTTTACTTTCGCACCCGATATTTTCAGTCGCAGACGGCTTCTCTTCGAAGAATCATTTTTCTTCGTATTCTTCTCGGAATGGAATTATTCAAATTTATATCCTTCGTTCTAAATTTTCGTATAAACCATTGTCACATTGATGACTTGGCTTTTTACAGTCATGAGATGAAAAAAGAAGAGGGAAAAAAGTATCTGAGTTTCTTTTCGCGGAATTTAAATTACCAAAAATGATTCTCGTTTCGAATTTTCTCAGTTCCATCTCGTCTTGAGAAAATGAATTATATTTTTCATGTTCCTAAAGTATCACCTCTCACGCGTGTTCCCGCAAAACTTATCGAATACATTTAAACTTTTTTTCTGGGTTTCACTTGTGATGTACAGACTCCTATTCATGAAAATATTTCTGAATTAAATATTGAAAAATATTAATAATTTTAGAGATAGTAAAATTTTAATTGAAAATATATCTTTTTTCCTTAGAAAAATATAAATTGAAAAACCCCTTTCACGCACATCGAGAATACATCATTTAATTTTATTTAAATGATGTCTTCCTTCTGAAAATAAGAAAAGTCTTTCTTCCTTTAAATCTATTAGTGAATATATACAAACTTTCTTAAAAGGTATAATTATTTTTAACTTAAAAAAATTAAATGAATAAAAGTTTTTTGTTTGTTGAGAGAGGCAGAATTTATTCTTCTAAATTAAAAATGGAGGGATAGTAAAACATTTCTCGTCGAACGAAGGTAAAAGCAGATTATTTATTAATTCCATTACAAGCGTTTTGTAAACTTTCATTTCTAATTTAGGAATGCAGCAATAGAAAAAAAAAGGTTATCTTAAAAAAATATTAAACAAAAACTTGAACTTGCCCTTTCCGATCATTAAAATATCAAAAACTGCGTGAACATTTTTTATTAATATATTTTATTTCTTTTAAATGATTTGAAAATTTGTAATTTAATTTCTTCCACCGACATTTTACAGGATACTTAGTTTCTTTTGAATTAAGTTTATGTAAATGTAATGTTTTTTCAACCATAATCAATATTTCTTAGCTTATTCTTAATTGTTAATAATATATATATATGTATTATAACACTTTAAAATCCTTATATTGTTAGATTCGATTAGCAAAATTATTACTACGAAGAAACAAATTACACCAAATTGCGCCTAAAGTTCACTTTTTTGTGGGAATTGTATCTATTTTACTGAGAATAATCCGCCAAATTGTCGATAAATAAACGTGAGAAGGACTAAATTTGGATCCATTCAATATTTTTTATAATGATTCCGCGTACTTACGTATTATATTATTATATCGTAACCCGTATTGGCGGCATTATATGAAACGAAGCACAGGGTTGCCAATTCAGCATGTACGACACATGTAAAATGGTATTTGTCAACTTGGCGAGTTATCTTGAACGTTGCCATTGTTGCGACAATTCGTAAGTCTCAGTAAGTGAGAAATGAAACAACAAAGGCTTTCAACTCAAATTTTATCGGTGATTACTCTATAATTTTTGTATATACATTTTAAAATTCCCAACAATAAACTTCTTTTAAAAGTACAATATAGAAATGAAAAATCTAATTGTAATAAATTTTGTTTGATAGATGCTCAGCATACTCCTTTAATGGCTAAGACTGTTTGCAAAACTTTGTTTAGATAATTAAAAAATTTCGACCCAAGAATCGTAAAACAATGTACTAGCTCAATTGCTTACTTTGACATTTTAAAGCATATTTGCATTTACTTGGGTTTCTTTGTAAGATATATCTCGAATGACGGTAATTTTTTGTATTTTTGTTTCGAATTATTTTTAATTAGCAATTTAATGTAACAAATTTCGTAAAATTTTTATTAGATTTTTACATACACACTGTATGGTAGATTATATTATTGGTATATTGCTCTGTAAACGTTTTTCATGTACAATTCTAGAAAAAATGTTTTTGAATTGAAATGTCATATATCATAACATTGCATTATTTATAATTTACGCAGATATAATTTTTGATTGACTATCATTTATCCATAACAAATATTTATTTGGAATATTATATGATGCAAAATTGAAAAAAATGTTAACAACTTGTAAATTTTGATTTTTTAAAAAATATGTCCTATATATGCAATTATAATTATTTATGTATAAATAATATCAGGATAGGGTACACACAAGATATTTGCACAATATTTAGATTATGATTTGAATAACTATGATGTAAGCTAAATTCCGTAATGTTATTTATATTTAATAGGCTATAAGTTATAAAGAAGTTAAAAGTAAAAGACCGAAATAAAATAAGTGCGTTGAAGTTATATAGCATTACTTACAAAGCAAGGTGTTTTGGGTGATTATTATAAACATGATAAACAGCCTTGCAAGTATAATTAAATAATTACTTATTTTTAATCAAATATACATAGATCAAATGAATATGGAGAAAATAATTTTTTTTTGTTATAGAGAGCAAATTTAGTCCCAATGATTAGTATATCTGAAGTCATTTCAAATTAATAAATGCATGAATCAATCTCGTATAGATGGCGTTCTCTGATTAAATCAAATCTGAGATTTTAAATGCTTAATTGAATCAATTACTGTGACATGATTTAGAAAGAGCTGATTAGTGTAACGTGCGTACTATTTTTAGAAGGTAAATTTATTTAAGCATGAAATATTTTCAGAATAAATTTGATTGAGGAACACAGCCGATAAACAAATTGTCATCTTATCTACCATTACGAGATAGCTAAACAGATTAATATTTTTTTTAATAAATAAGTATTCAGTTCAACTCAGTACGATTTATTCTAAGCCTCTAATACTTTTTTTTTATTTATTCACATAATTCACAAAATGAACTTTTTGTATAATTTTTATTCTTCAAACCACGTGAGACACCTGAATGAGATTGTGTACATATTAAAGGTGTGGTGTAGTTTATCAACTCGTGCACAATATTGGTCAGCGTCTGTAGACATGCATGTAAAAGCATTCCATTTCCATGTCGCTTGGTGTCTGTAGTTGTGTCCCGATTATGCTTATTCTATCGATAGCCGAGACATTAGCAATAATCGATAGAGATATAAATAAGCGCAGAGCATTGTTAACGCACCACGCTCTAACATCGTACATCAATCCTAATATTATCTTTGGAGTTGTGTAAGTTACATAAAGAGCATCGAAGAGGTATGTCCCAAAATACACAAATACGATATTTAGGTTGATTTATTTGGGAACTGGTCATGAGTTTCAGGGCTAAATTTGAAACTTCATGAATTATATAAGGATCATCCTTAAGATGTTCCTTAAAGTGTTCTCATTCCTTAAATACTCCTTAAAAAATTTGCTAGTTTTAAAATACTAGCAAATCTGTTATGCTACTAAATTTATTACTTCATAAATATTCATAGAAAACGTGCAAATTATAGTATCACAGTAAAAGTTATTGGTTTTAGTAATAGACCTGAAACTTGCCGGACTTTATAAGGAATATCCTTAAGAACCATCTTTAAAGCTTCCTATAAAAGTTTATTTATTAAAGTATCAAATTACAGGCCATACTTTCCATTCTAAATTTGAAACTTCATAGAATATTTAACTTCCAATAAGTTAAATAATTGACTAAATGCTTATCAAAATTCAAAGCGTCTTATGAAATTTCCATAGATAACTTGCAGATTATCAGGGTAAAGGTTATATATCCTTTTAAGTACTAAATATGAAAACTGCATGATGTATATCCAAGAAATAGACTTCAGATGCATTCTAAAAATATCCATAGATTATATACGGATTAAAACATCAAGATATAGGTTACCAATTTAGTACTAAATGTAAATCTTCATAAATTACTTAAAGTACATCCTTTAAATGTTTTATTGTAATATTTCTATGTATGGTATTTGTCCAAATATCAATGTGAACACGTTTTTTTTCTAAAATGATTTGAAATGTTATGGTACATCCACGGAAAATTCTTTGTATATATGGAGTATGAGTGTCCGCAGATAATACTGAGATTGGTGTGCATTGTTAGAGATACTGTGAAGTATACATTTTTTGTCTGAGCCAAAGTGTGTCCTCAACTTGTTTCATATCATTTTTTGCCATATCTGTGAAGAAATATTTTTATTACGTGTGTTGAAAAGACTTAAAACTAAACATACAAAAAATATACTGCATGCGCATAAGCAACATCGTCCTCTCTTTCTGTGTTCGTGTGCATAATCATGGAAAAACGTTGCTGCTTTATGGTGACACTGAATATTCAGCCGTCTTGGTATGTGTGTGGTATGATATTCTTGGTGATATACATATTAAAATAAGCATAAAGTATATGAAAATGATATAAATCTATATATAATTATAAATAAATAAATATATATATATTCATTGAATGTTATTAAAATAAATTCACTTTATAGAAATTGTTTTGTGTCTTTGTCTTTTATTGAAACGTGTACCGTAATTCATTGAAACACGCAAACACTAGTAATGCTTATGATTTTTGATAGAAAATTATTTAAAAATTGGAAAATAATATTCAGCGAAAGTGTCAATATCCATTTTATTTTCATTTATGTTTGGCTTGGATGCTCTAGGAAAAATTAAATCCTAGTACACGTTCGCATCATCAGAGCTCAGGTGCCTCCATCCGGGGAAGAAAACTGGGTGTCAAAATGACCGCTCTAAAAAGAGATACCAACTTCCGGGTAATGTACTAGGTCTACAATGGTAATACACCAATTCGAACCGATTAGAAATAAAAAAAACTGTATACTTTCCAGTATTTTAAATACAGTTATATTAATAAAAAATGAAATGATTTATTAATTTATGCTTTTCTTTTTTTAAAAAAATTACGTAACTTTTTTTTTTGTAAAAAACTATTGTTGAAGAAATTTATACACTAGCTATTGCAGTAATCAACCAATACAATATATATATATATATATATATATATATATAGTACAAATACATAAGTACACAAAATATTTACGACGTAATTTATATATGTTTATGAATATATTACTATATTTGATGCATTTATGTAACTTATTAAATATGTTTTCGAAAAAAAATTACAGGAAGTTCAAAAGAATTTGTTATGAGTTGGAAAGTTTTTACTTTATAGTAGAAACGACATCGTGTGAAATATAAGAATGTAAAAAATTCAGAAAAAGAAAATTACGCATATCGTTCTTACTAGATGGCACTACTTGCAATTCACATTCTAGAGTTACTATTTAAATCCCAATAGGGAGGATAGTTATTTTAACTTTATTTCTCTCTTAGAGTTAATTCTCTTTCTTTAAGTGTGAATAACGCTTAAAACAAAGTATTTTTCGGTGAGATTATAACTATTGCTAACAATTTCGTTATCTAAAAATTCCAAATTCCTTAAAATTTATTTTGATATGAAAAATGAATATTTTTACAGCAAATGAATACATATTTATGACATAAATTTTAATCATTTCTGACATGCACAAACCAAATTTGGTTATTTTTTAGGTGAATTAACTTTCATGTGTTTTAAATTAATTTAAACATAAATATCAGCTTTATGAATAGCAATTAGATGCTCCATAAACTTTTTAATCATGCCTTGCAAATAAACTTTTCATTTGATGAAATAATAATAAAAAATACTAGAAAATGTGGAGTATGTTTCTAAAAGGCTACATAATCAATGATTCAAATTGAATACATTTTATAAAATTTCCAGATGCATTGAACAGTTTCGAACCTTTAATAATATTTGTTTTCATTCATACAATTTCATAAGAAATTTGCAAAAAAATGAGAAAAAAGAAAAGATTTTCTTTTTGAATTTATTTAAGTACTGTTTGGAAAAAATGGCAACAAATAAAAAAGAATGCATAATTCAGAATTTTCAAAATAAATAAATAAAATTTTAATAACAAAAATAGTTCATTTAAACTTATACATGATTAACAAAAATGAAACACATTTTGGGGAAACTCAGTACAATTTTCTAGAACGAAATAAATTTGAGAGGAAAGAAATTATTTAATGAATTTTTTACAAGATTCCTATCTAATATTTGAAAATTGAATGTAACTTTTTTATAACCACATTATCTCTCTCTTTTTGGCTGGATTCCTGATAGTTACATGATAATTATGAGATCACATGTTTTCTGCACTGCATTTGAACCTGCCATAAGATTTGAACTTGTTCTGCTTGCAAAATTTAGAATAAAATTCTAATTTGATAAGTAGGCAAAAGCATTCCAATGTTTAGATTCTACATTTTAAAAAAAAAATATTATATTATAAGAGTACTTTTGAATCAAATGCATTTTGTTTACGATGTGAATTATTAACAAATACGTATTTTTAAAAGAATGTTTCTTCATAAGCAAATGTTGTCAACAGCGAAACACATGAACTGGAAACAAGTTATTCTATTTATCCCATGGCTATGTCGTCATGTGAATTAAGCC
Source organism: Trichonephila clavata (assembly GCA_019973975.1). Classification (NCBI taxonomy): domain Eukaryota; kingdom Metazoa; phylum Arthropoda; class Arachnida; order Araneae; family Nephilidae; genus Trichonephila; species Trichonephila clavata. The sequence continues at coordinate 57,357 of BMAO01019859.1, read as the reverse complement.
TATTTAATATTTCAGTATTTTTCCTTTTCTTTATTTTCAATTTTAAAGTTTTACTATTATTTTCCATTGATCGGGACCATTACAACTACCTTACAAGATTACGAAATAAGAGTGTAATTATAAGAGCAATATTTGAGCGACGTTTTAAAATAAATCGTTTTATAACAAAATAAATTTTATTATAAAAAAAGTACGTTTTAAAAGTAAATATCTAAATATTAATAGATATTTTAATTAATATTTGAAGTATAAAATAATAAGTTCCAAAACACAAAACAAGATGGGAACACTATAACAATGTAGCTATAATACCAGAGTTGATTCGAAATAGCAAAAGCAGATTTCATTAAACAAAAAAATCTTAGCCGACGAAGAAAAGAGCCACTATTTCCGTAAATGAAATTGGTAAATGAGCTTACGTCTTTCTTCAATGGAGGCAACTTTTTGTATTTCCCCACAGAGACTAAAAGCGTAACTATAAAATGTTTTACTCCCCCCCCCCCAAATGTTCTGGGAAGACAATTAAAACCAGAACCGATTTGACAGAGAAATATAAAACATGAAAAAAGAAAGAAAAAAAGAATAATTCAGTTATGTTTGTTTCCGGCGTTTTCTTTAAACAAGGGGAAGGGGGGCGGCTGAAAGTTATAATTGAATAAGAGTGTTTTTTCCCCCATCGATATTTATTCAATTACATCATCCTTTGAGAGTTTAAACTTCTCTCTTTTTTTTTTTTGAAGTAAAAGAATTTTTACAGACCACAGGTGGAAGTTGTAGCAAAAAGAGGCTCATTGTTTAAAAGGATTGCTACACACATGGAAAAATACAATTGCAAAAAAAAAAAAAAAAAAAATCTATTGGAGCATAAATAAATTGAATATTTTAATTAGAATACTGTGTATTTTAAGGAATTTTCTGCACATAAAAACTAAATACACTTAGGAAAGCTACATCCTATAAATGCTACTTTTTTCCATTTTGGAACTCTTTTAAATAATGAATAAAGTAATTTTGAATTTCTTTTTTTTTATAAGAACTTTTTTTATTTAATTTCTTTTTCCAAAAATGGTAATGTTTTAATTTTTTAAAAAATATTTCATTTTTTTATCTGAAAACGAAAGATGCAATTAATTAATGTCCGTTGACCAAAAAAAAAAAAAAAAAAAAAAACGGAATTTTATTTTATTACGATTTTCTATTCGTAAGAAAATTTCTAAAATAAATAAAATGGAGAATTTCTATTTCACATTAAGTAAGGATCACATTTAAAAAAGCTATTAAAACATCAAGTGCTTCTCTACAGTAAAAACAAATGATTAAAAATTAAAAGACTTTTATCTTATTTTATTATTATTATTTTTTTTGGTTTAACTTAGAATCGATGGCTAATTTTAAAATGATACTGATTTATATTATTAATATTTTGCAGTCTCAGATCAGGAACTTAAGTAAAAAGGATTTTCAGGATTCATATGACTTTCAATTTTGTATCGTTGTTTTTTGGCAAAAGAATTTGAAAGCTGCCAACATAAAACTTATAAATCAAAATGACAACTTATTATTCTTATTTTACAATTTTTATACGAATATATAATACTTTTATACAATTATATCAGTCATGCCTTTGTTTGATTTGATCTCATTTTGAATTACATCGAACTATTGGCAAAGGTTCTCGTAAATTTGATCCATGATCAAATGATGAGGATGACACCTGAGTTGGTATTTCCTTCTTCCGAATTCCACACCACTCTAAAATGATGAGTTTTATCTTCAAAAAATTTAACGTACATCAGTTTGTTTGTATTAGTGAACTTCAAACTGTGTTTCACGGAACCCTTGGGTTCCAAGAAGCATACTCGGGAGTTCCACGAGTCAAAACAAAGATTCAAAAAGAAAACAATAAATGTGTAAGAACACAACAGATTCACTTTCTGTTTGTATAATCACAAGTATCTTCAGACAGGGTTTTCAACGCGAGTCTTACGTCCTCCTAGGGGTGGGGCCTTAAACAATTAATTCGGTGCCTGACAGCCTCTCTTTTTAGTACTTTCCTGCAACTTTTATTTTCTTATAATAAAAGAATACACTAAAACATTTTTTCCTTTATATGCACTACCTAAATTGTGAATATTCTGTTCATGGCCTTAAGCTCCACAAAATAACTGTATCCTTGTTAGTGCAATATTTATATATATATATATATATAAAATGATATGGAATGAATTGGATTTAGATGACAGTGTTAAAAACTGTGCAATAAGGCTCCTTTTTCGCATTTGTAAAACACTTAACGCCTGTACAATATTTTCCAGAGGAGAAAACGAAGCAGAGATAGGTTAATCAGAAGGCTTGCCAAAGAAGAAGGAACAACTTATTGACATATCAATTGTTTGATGTTAAATTCCAAATTTAAGCAAAAACATCTCTTAAATTTTTGGCTGCAGAAGTTTCATTCGCTCAGTTATAAATATTTCAACACCCTTCTGAATAAAAATATTTCTCAAGGTATGTGACAAAAAAGCCCCATAGAAACCAATTAAAACAGATTATGAAATATGACTTTAGATCGCTTCAATAGATCTATAATTCAACACACTAAAGTAAAAAAATATACTAACATATACCCAGTTACTATGTAAGGCAATGGCAGATGATATCTTGAGCATGAATCAATGCTGTTAATGATTGGTTACATTGATGTGTGCTAAAAAGATTTCATGAAAAATATAGCATTTATCTTAAGTTGTTTTTAATTTAGTGCCTCTGAGCACGTTTTGATCTACACTCATGTCCATAAATTAAGAATAATTCAAGTTCAGGTTAAGAAACAGTCAGAAGAGCAAAACACAAATGTAACTTTTCTGCAAGGCCTTTTTATTAAACAAAAGGTAAAAAACAAAAAAAAAGATGTTCTATGTTTGATATTGTTACTGAAAATTGAGATTTTTGCTGCTTACATCATACCAATATTACATGCTTGGTATGATGGTTAATACATAGTATGTCTCCCAGACCGTGCAATACAGTCCGCAAAGTGCCTAGGCATGAGGAGTATCAAATTATTCATCTGATGTTGGGGGATATTACACCACTCATCAAGTAATGCTCTTAGAAGTTTCGATATATATATAGGAAGTGTTGACGGGCTGCAACTAGTTGGCTTAGCATGTTCCATACATGGTCTACAGAATTCAAGTCCGGTAAGAATGCTGGCTAGTCTATAAGGGTGATATCCTTCAATTGAAGTCAATCATTTACGATGTTTGCACGTTAAGGACGGGTGTTGTCATTCATAAACACAAATTCTGCGTCCATGGCGCCCCAAACTACGTACATGTTGTTCCAGAATAGCGTCCTGATAGATTTGGCCTGTCATAGTTCCAATTTGAACATGCAGAACAGTTCTGGAATACAGAACAAACCTCCCATCCAAACGAACAATCCAACACCACCGAAATGGTGTCGTTCAGTGATGCTCTCTTGGTAGTAACGGGTACCTGGCATTCTCCATATGAAAGTCCGGCACGAATCAGACAGCAAGCTAAACCTGGACTCGTCGGAAAACATCACACAAGTGCATTTTTATGGTGTCCACTGTCTACTGTAGGATAACCGCAAGTGACAGTGAGTCACAGTATGAAACACATCTGATAGGTCTACCAGCACATAGACCAATCTACCCTAAACGTCTGTATACGACTTCCATAAAACTGTCATACCAGTGGCTGAAGAAATCTGACGAGACAGGTGGTCTGATGATGTGTTGCGTCTGTTTCTTTTGGCACTGACTGCCAAATACCGGTCCTCATTCGGCGTTGTAACTCGGAGGTGACCTGTGTTGTGACGTCTACTGACATTATCAATACCTTGGAATCGTTGCCAAAGCCTGGAGATGACACTCTGAGATATTCTAAGTTTCTTGGGTACTACCACTTGGGTACCCCACATTCCAGATGGCCGATAATTCTGCCACGCATAAAATCATCCAAATGCGTCATTTGTGTCATAATTATAAGGCTTATATAGCGCACGGAAAGGCTTGTATAGCGCTTGCAAACAATTTTATTTCTTTGCCTGTATTCCTCTTACACTCTCGTCATTGTGACATACTATCTGCGCTATCTGGTGGCTTCCTGCAATATGCATATGATTCTTGAAGACGTGTGCAGTAATTTTACAGATGATATATTTATATATATATATATATATATATATTAGAGTTCGATTTCCGCGTGACTTTGAATTATCCTAAATTTATGGTTAGGAGTGGACTTTAAATATTATTTTTTGATATATTATTCTAAGGTTCTTTTTGGATGAGGTTTGTGACGGATCTGTACGCGTCCTTCAATTAACTTCTGGAGGAATTCTTTTGGGCCAGCAATTTTTATCAACCAACCTTCTCTAAAAAGACAGAAAGCGTGAAAATGGAAATTATATTTAATATATATATATATATATATATATATATATATATATATTCTTTATTCGCAAGGTGGAGAGTTAGTGAAGTGAAAATAGATTGGAAGTGAAGTAAATTGGCAATGAAACGTATACGTAAACAGTGTAGGAAGTCAGAAGTTGGAATATTAAATAAGTGATTAGTTTTAACTATGGGAGAGCTTTTTAATTCAGCGTGTAAGAATAGAAGACCACAAGAGTTCAGATATTGGGATATTTAATTGTTGGTGTTTAGAGAGAATTAAATTATTAGTGTAGTCATTGAATAAGTAAGCTCTGTGTATATTGTTACCTTAAAGGTAGAATTGCATGATTGAATATATTCCCCCAAACGCAATCTCGTCTCACTCCCATTCTATTACTGATTAAATTAATCTTGTTTAAGTGTTGTTTGTGTGTGAGTTGTGAATATAGTGATAAATATATAAAATAATTGAAGTACATCATGTCGTCTGATCATTTGATTCCTCCCAAACCTCTAGCCGGGTCACAGGGAAGAAGGGATGTAAATTCTTTAAATGTTTCATGGAAACACCTTATTTATTTAAGGGTTCCATAAGTCGACAAAGTTTGAAGATCACTGGTCTACATGATAGGTCTTCAGTATCCAAGGCTGTGACCATAAAACGACCATGGCCGTCATTGTTTTGAAGCAACTTAATTATAAACGCTGTATCGGACACATTCAGTGCGCGTTGAAACATGTATGCAAACTACCTTACTCGCCAATATTTTACGCATTGGCAATGCGTAAAAGTTCAGAGAGAGAGAGAACGAGAGCATGTCAACTAGAGTCACTTTCGTGTCAAATTCGTCCCTTGATCGTGGATCGAAATTACGAGATTCGTCGCCAATAACCAACAAGTTGCTATCAACCTATCGATAATATGGGTTCGAACAGTTGAAATTGCCACTTTAAGAAGAAAATAAATGTTTTTTAGAAAACTTTAGTAAAATTATAGTTTGAAAAAACTAAAAAATACCCTTTTACAGTTAATACAACTAAGTTGTAACTTAATCTTTAAGTCACCAAATCTGGAAATAGGATCTAAAATTATTCGCCAGATGCGGAATGGGATCTGAAATTAGTCGCCAGATGCGGGATGGGATCTGAAATTAATCGCCAGATGCGGGATGGGATATGGAAATAAGAAATTATTAATCCTGTTCAGGACAATGGAAAAAAATTATTAAATTATTGTATTGCTATTGGTCCTGGACAAGTGAGCAAAATTTCGGATTAATCTGACCTTTAAAAGTGGGTAAACATTTAGTTCAAAGTTACATACAAGTGAAGTTTACAAAAAAGTGGTAATACGTGTTGTAAAGCCTGTTCAAAACTCATAAATAAGCATGACTGGACGAAGTACATTCAGACTTTGAAGATTGGTTTTAAAAGCTGTATGGCTTTTTTTCCTAGTTAATGGCGGAACTGTACGACAATAGATTTTGTAGCAATGATATTTCACTTCAGTTTTCCTGAGTTTAGCTTTTACGTCTCTCGCATAAAGTCTAAATAACTTTCTCTCCGAATAATAACATCAATATTACTGTGAAATGTAGGGTAAATACAGCAAGAAAATGTTGAGTAAATGTGCAGTTATAATAAAAGTTTGGTGATAAAGGCGTAGTTTATGTATGTGATAAAGGTAAAGAGATAAAAGCGCTGTATATGGGGAGATAGAGATTTCAGGTTAATACTTAGACATTGATTTCTCACATAAACTCTCAAAAAAGCTCTTTTGAATTTAAAATGCAATACACAGGCAATAATAAATATATTAAGAAGAACTTTAAGAGCCAGAAAATGCTATGTTATGAAATATTTATTAATTTTTTTAAACAAAGCTATGATAAGGGAAACTTTTAACATCTTTTTCTTTCGCTTATTCTTTGTTTATCGAGCTATGTAAACGAATTTCATCTTTTTTATGTGAGAAATATTTATTGTGAAGATTTTATTAAATTTATTTGTTTTTAAATGGAAAAAAAAATGTTCTATATGAAATATTGAAAAGTTTTTCCACTCAAAATTTCTTTAAGTTAATTAAATGCTTTTACAAGGATCTTCAAACGGTTTTTCCCCCAAAATTATATATATATATGTATATATATAACACTCTGAGACATGATATTTTCTTTTATTTTTCAAGCACATAATTTTTAGTTTACTTCTCTTATATTTACCTTCCAATTAAATGAAAAAAATGATATATTGAGTTGAGAAAAGGATTCGACATGAAATTTTTGAAGACTTCGTTGTTTAAAATAATATATATATTTCTAGATTTACTAATAATGCATATTTCTAGTTTTATTATTCAAAGTTGTAACTAATTGATCTCTGCTAAAATTAAGAATCTTTATTTTCTTAATATTATTTGCTATAATAACTGCTACTCTTAAGCGGAACTTTATAAATTTTCCTAATGGTTCCTATGAAAATTTATAAAGTTCCGTTTAATAAAGAGTCATAGAGAGGATAAAAAACTCAGAATCTGCATCTCAATAGACATTATTAACTGGCACTTTGACGGAATTGTTCGTTATCTATAATTTTTTTTGGAATGATCATGTAATGTAGTATTAAAGTACTGAAACTGCAATTTTCCAGTTTCAGCTAAGTATACCACTCTAGATCAAAACTTCGAGGTTGGACTCCACGAATGATTTCAAATAAATAAAACATCACAGAAGAAACATCATTAAAAAGAGCTACTTCTTTTAACTATTACTGTAGATGAGAGTCGGTTGGGTAATATGAAATATACCTGGGTATTGGCTCTGTTTGTAGCTGCTAATGCGTGAGAAACTGAAGAAAGACTCCCACATGATGCATTGTAGTGAGAGATAACCTCTTGTTGTTGTCATACCATTCGCTTCAAAACAAAGAGTTTTTTATGATTTTCAAAAATGTTTGCAGGTAAGTTTTCCAACATTTTAACCTACTTGCACACATGTGACTTGGACATTAAAGTTAAGCATAATGTATACTGGAATAATTGTAGATTGTAATACTGTGGTTACTTTTTTATCTGACGATGTTTTGTCCTTCAATTTGAAGGTTCATTTTGCATGATGGTGTGTGGGGTATATTATGTGAGATACTAGATATTCTCCATAATACTCAACAAATTTCGTTCTTAGGCATCATTGTAATAGAGTTCATGCCACCTACTAAAGAATCCGGAAATAAAAACGCTAAATGCATCTTAAGTAATTATGTATTAATGATCTCTATTTTGGATATATTTAAAGAAATATCTTTAAATGATGCAAAATTAATGTATAATAAAACTATAATATAGCATTTATAGTTTTATTACTTTTTAATTTTGCATCATTTAAAGATATTTCTTTAAATAAAAATAAAAAACATAAAACAATAAGTATTTCTTCAACACAAATAAAAATAAAAATTATATATGTATTATATATTTTTTAACCTATTTATATTGAAAAAGGAAATAGACAACATAAAATAAAAGTATTTCCTTTCATTATACAGTAAAATATAAATAATAAAAACTTTAATGCACAAACCTAGCACTTGCATCGCTCTACTTTCACATCGCAAAATCAAGGGTATAATATGTGACTTTCAATTTGGCATGATTCTCAACATTTAGTTCTCAAGCAATTTCTTTGCGGATTCAAAATACTTTTCGTATGAAGAAAGATTTGTTACTTAGATTTGTAGAAACAAAAGCGTAAAGCGGAATAAATGCGATTTTTTCTCTTCAAGCAATTAAATCTCTCCAGCAATGACTTTCAATAATTTATAAAATAGTTATAAATTTATCTTTCAGACTTTTTCGTAGTTTCGTAAATGTTAATAACAAATTTATCAACTTCCATCCACTCAAAAAGCGATGAATTTGTAGAGAAGCACACTGTGCCCCTGAAAGTTGTACCACGTGCCACATGTGGCACGCGTGCCATAGGTTGCCGACCCCCGGTTTAAACCATCTATTCAATATTACCCGTCTATCCCATAATATCTTCCATTTATTTCCCTCAATAAGTTTTTTATAAGAACAAAATAAATATTGTTTTCTTACTAGTGTAATTCCTTACAACCGTTTATAGTATATATCTATGATAATTTAGTAGATTTATTTTTTGGGAGAGAGAACCGGTAAAGTTATTTTTAGAAATATAAATGGTATTTCACAGTACACCTGACTCTTATCTATATTTCAAAATATAAGCCAGGAATCTCATGTATTGTCAATCAATGACAATAAAATAACGTTCTATTAATCTGCTGATCAATGACGATTCTTGAAGTTTAGAAAATTCAGGAGAACAGGATAATTTTATACTCCTCATCATCTAAAAACAATAGAGTACAATCAAGTGATGGACGTTTATGGAATTCACACGATACTCAAAAACAAGTTAAGAGAGAAGTAGAAACTTATCTGGCCTCTTAGGGATTACGAATTATAATTTTTTTTTGACTGACACATCAGCCACCTCCCCTGTTAAGTTTACGTAATCCAGAAGTCACATAGAATTAAACAGAATATTTTTTTGTATGATAATATAGCTGTATCTAAAGACAGGGTGAAGAACTAAAGGATTTTGAATATCTAATACATTTGAACTATTTTAGGATATTCTTAAATACAATAGGTGTATTCATATGTCATTTACTTATTTAGAGGTAACTTAAATTAACTGTTTTAACAACGGTCATTTTTAAATGCTCGTCATTTTAGAAGGGCAATAAATTTTCTCTTTACTAGTTTTTCAAAACTCTAAGTGATTATAGAATTAGTACAATTTCCTTATAAAGTATATGGTAACAAATAATTCGATAAAGCATTTTTTAAACTGCAAATGTATTCATAGGCGAGCGAAAAAACTGGATAAAATTATCAAACGTGATAAAACCAAATGGAAGCAAATCGGTTTGATTTAACAGTATTTTATTCGAAATCAGTTTAATTTAATTAAATCAGTTCTTCTCAAACTTTTGATATTTGTGATCCAATATCCAATAATAATTTTCATCGCGGCCCTCCCTTCCATACAATAACAATGTATGGAATAAAATAATACTATTCTTTGACGCAAAACTACAATACGACTTTAACCTTTTAAGTAGCACAGGCGTATATAAACGCCTCGCTCAGCCAAGGCATTAATTTTTGGACGTATATATGCGTCTTTCCAAAGTCAGTACTTTTCTGTGCTAGGCTTTCCATAAAATTATTCCGAAGGCTTTGAAATGCAATGAAAAACTTTGACAATGTTTGCGAAGGATTTACTTATTTCTGAGGATTCCCCTCCTCCCAAAATACATCACATTAGCGTGTCTACGTGGAAAATGGTGGCATTGGGGAGCGAATCACTTAAATTTTAATCGGCAGTTGAGGGATTAATTGTAAGCCGTACAAATTATCAATATAAGTGTTATCAATATAAGTACAATCCCATGGGGTCATTGGTAATTATCAAACTAGTTGTTAACTTAGTGTTGTTAAACTAATTCTAAAATATGTTGTACAGTACTGATACATTTATAAATGTATTATCAGTGCAATGTATATTTTATTTTTTATTTTGTCAATGTATTTTGTTTATTTACTTTCAGTAAAGTAATAGTCTTTGTAAATAATCCTTTATTTTCGATTTTTTAATATGCTCGTGCCCCTATCATAGAGTTATCACGCCCCCCTTGGGGCCAACCCCACAGTTTGGGAAACACTGAATTAAACGATTTATAATTCTTTTCTCTTCATTAACTTGATCTAAGTTTAAGTTTAACTAGAAGGTTGCTCTGGCGGCTAAAATATACCATCTCTCTAGTGTAAAAAGTTCCCTTTAGTAATTAACGATCTAAGCTTCACGCAAACATGTTACTAACTATAGCATCCGAAAGGGAGTACAAATAAATCCATCCATTAATTTATCGTCTGCGTTAAAGACTACCCCCCGCCAACCCCTACCCATCTTGAAACACGATCCCAAATCCCCATCCGGTATTTTTTCAGCCCAACTTCGTTTAGGGTGACGCGTTCTTACCGGATTAACGAGATTATCTCCGTTGCTTTTTTTGATTCGTTCTCCAGGTATCCGTCAAACGATCCCGAACCTGAGAAGGGTCGAGGCCTCAAGAGACATTCGATAAAAAAAGGGATGGTCCCTTGTCACTTTTCTCGTGTCCCGGAAAAGTCTGCTGAGTGTTAAGCTTTTCCAAGAATAGCGGGGAAGATCCCATAATCCGTGTGAGATCGCGTAGAAAACCTCCTGTTGACATCCATAAGAACAGCTCGTGGTGTGTTTAGAAATCCATTGAGATACGAAAGGAATGGGGGTAGGGTTTTGACATTCGATTTTTTCCCTATTTATATTTCTCTTTTCTTTTTCTATAATGTTAGCTTCAGGAAAAGAAATCAATATATATTTTTTAGGAAGATGGTGGTTTTTACCCTTTTATATATGGTGTAGTAAAATGTTCCTAAAAAGAGAGTTTTTTCTCCCAAAAAAAGATTACTCAAGGAAGTCGTCTTTTTTGGAAAAAAGCTATATGCTTAACATTTTTTTTTTATCGTTAACAACTTCTAACACTTCCAAATAATATGTATTCATCTTCCAAGTATTTAATCGAATATTAGTAACAATACATAACTCTTACTGGGTGAGATCAGTCTTCTCTTGGGCAGAAAAAATTAGTAACACGTGGAAGCTTTATTAAATATCAAACACAATACAAATGTAATGTAATTACTTTTCAATTTTGATACATCGTTTATACTACTAAGCATAGTTATTTTTAATGCTCAATGATATATTGAAACTTTTTATACAATTGTTTTTGGTAGTGTTATCTGAATAAGTACAATTTTAATATTTTTGATTGAAAAATTAATCTTGCAGTGCAAGATTAAATTATATATATTACAAGGAGCATTATATATTCAAAATAAACAAAAATTAATTTAATAGTTTTTTTTCCCGCTCGAGCTTAGGACCATAAAATACATTATATGTTTGAAAAAAGCTATTGATACAGAAAAAAAAATTGTCGAAAATAATTATTATTATCCTTAAAATGATGTAAAACTTTTACTTTTAAACTTTGTTTTCAAACAAATTCCTTCAGGTAAATTTCTTGGGTACAAGTGCCTGTCCTTTTTTTTCGAAAGAGAAAACAAAAAAATTCACTTTTTATTTAGAATTCAATCCAAAATCTAATGTCCTTTGTATGTTACAAATGTCTGTCAGCTTTCTGGTAGCTAAATTAATTCTCTAAAAACGAAATCCTCTGTTTTGGAGACAAAGAATTCTCCCACTGTCATTTGGACACTCTCATAGTTCACATGTGTATTTCTATCATGAAAGTTTTGCAGTGACCTGAACAGGTAATAGTCAGATAGTGTAATATGAAGAGGGGTGAGGTAAAGCTTCCCAACCCAAAGCTGCAATTTTTAAAGCGGTGTTTTTTGCCAAGTGTATTCTAGCGTTGTCATGATGAAGAATGGCACCCTTTCTGTTGGCCAATGGCGGATCTTTATGTTGAATTTCTCTATTCAAAGCATCAAGTTGAGAACAGTAACGGCTATTTCATTTTCTATCAGCAACTCAAATTGCATTTTACCCTTACTATCTCACCAACAACATAACATGACTTTCTTCTGATGCGTGCCAACTTCGGATGTGGATGGGAATTTCTTCCCTTTGTAAATATATGTTTTTTTTTAAACACGTATTTGTACCCTGTCCACATTTCATCTCCAATCCTCAAATGGTCCAAAAATGGCTCCCTTTTGTGACGAGCAAGATTTGAGTAACATATCGAAATTCTGCCCTTTAAATATTTTCACTTAGTTCGTGTGGCACGCAGATAGAGAATTTAGACCCTAAGCCAAAGCATTTAATGTAATCCAAAGCTGACAAATTCCAAGCTAGAAGCCCACTTCTGTAGACGTTAACATGAAATTAATCTTGATCATATTGCATAGCACTTCATCAATGACACGTGATGGACTTCCTGATCTGAGTTCATCTTTCAAAACAAAAAAAAAATCCCACAAGCAAAATTTCACAAGCATATTTTCAATATTCGAGATTCTACTGCTTCTTCTCCAAACACGTTACACAAAATTATTTTTACCCCGTCGCGTGATTCCCTTTTGAAACTCACACAACATACAATGTTTCAAAAACATTTTTTCTTCACTCATGTTGACAGTTTTAAAAGTTTAAACAAACTAGAGCTAAAATAAAAAGAAAAAAAACATGAACATGAATTACGTTAATTCGAAAACTTAATAAAAAAAATGAACTAGAATTGGAAATAATTTTCTATGGAATAATTATATCTTTAATGAAAATTTTATTTAATTAACACAAGGAGTAATGGAAATTTGCTTAAATCATCAAGGTATACTAATATAACTGTTTAAACCGAATTTTGGCAGATCCGAATTCTTACTTACGAATTCGGACTTCTTATTTGTTACGAATTCAACAACGTGTTAAGGTGCACGAGTTAGTAAATGACTGGACTTTTCTTGATATCCTGCATTAAGATGTTTTTTTTTTAAATAGGAACTGTTGGAATCATATGTTCTTTGCTAATTTTTTTGACAATAATGTGGACAATAATTATTTAACTAAAACTGATTTGTTAATGAAGAATTCATATCATCTGAAAAAATTTACACTAATATTTACATAATTTATTATTTATTTCATTTGAAACAACGAAAACTTGCTAATGCATTGTTACTAACTGAATAAACTATCATAAAAATCTCAACCGAACTAGATGAATTATTCCCTTTTACTCCATTCAAATAATATTATAAATGTTATTTTACAACGTTGATGAATTATCCAGACCGATTCTGCGAAAAAGTTATGTTATTTTCTTCGACTCTAACACAATTATAGAAATTTCCTTGTTCCCAAATTCGGAAGAAATGCCATGATGTGCGTTTCATTATTATTTAGTTCAGTGTCCATGTAATAAGATAAAGTCAGTCTTAATTTTATTTTTGGCATCAATTTTTTTCTACTAAAGTATTAACAAAACTGTTACAGTACTTTTTTTGTTTTTGGAAATAGGATTTTGTAATTAATATTTGTAAATTCCGAAAGGGCATCATTTCTACCTATTTCTGTTTATTCCAACAACGAATCAAAATTGAATTTCCAAAGCGATTGTCTTCAATGGATTAACGTGTTTTTGCCCATCACAAACAGTTATTTTCATTTTCCTGCTCTTGACTTTGGAAATTAAGATTCTTAAACTAAGGATTCAATTTAAAATATTTGCTGAATTTTTTCTAACATATTACTGTAACTAAAAATGTATTTATTTGTAAGAAATTTTTTAATGTATATGAATTTTAATTGTATTATATTCAATAAACCTATAACTTAATATTCATGCTAATATGTTGCGTGTAAATCAGTTTGAGATTGTTTTTATTTTAAATAATAGGCTTTCATAAAAATGAATTTCAGATCCTACAAGTCATTGTACTCCTTTAGGATTTCTGTTGAGAAGACCATCTTTGATTTTTTAAAAAAAGTTTTGATGCTTTTCTCGTACATTCAGCTATTTATAAAGCAACTTCTTTCTGATTTATATCTTCTTTTCAAGTAACCTTACAGAAATTCTGTGAGATGATTCCCTGCACTTCACTTGACGTTACATAACTCATAAATAGCTAAACTTATGATAGCATTCTTAAAAAATTCTTCAACGTACTATTCTGGAAGCACAATATTCACATATTGTAATCCTCTGGATTGCACGTAAATACTGATTATCAAGAGAAATTTTGACGAGAAGAAAAACAGAATCTCCAGCGAGAATAAATAAATGATTGAGATATCAAAGAGAGCAGTCACTCACTGTTTGCTGACATGTGAAGATTTTGTAATTTATTTACTTTCGCGTGCATTGCGTTCAGGACGTAGCTAGGTATCCAATTCCTCTGGAGTAAAAACAAAATGAGGGCCCTAGTTTGGTTGAGTTTTATCAATATATGAATATTTTAAACATACAAAGCTACTTTAACATTAGCTTTTTATCTTGCTCTACAAAACATAGGAAAGCAAAGCTTCATACTACCTACATGTATGTGTATGAGTTTTTTTGAGTGAGCTTTAGTGATAACCCAGATTCAATTTGACACCACGACAGACGTCTCCCAGAACATCTGTAAAAAGTTTGGAAACTGCCGGAACCGGAAGATGAGAAGTAACGTAATAAATAATAAAAAAATTAAACAGTAACGAACAGAATTGCAAATTCAAACATACGTCTTAAATAAAACGATGCAGATAAACTAAAAGGTTTATTATATGAAGGTCTGACTTGCCTACTAACAATGGAAAGAATTTTAAGAGAATTCCTTAAAAGTTCTAAATTATTTTCAACTGAGTTGACATGATTATAGTTGTGTTGAAACCTTTTATATTTATATTTTAAATGTGGGAGAAATTATCTCATACCTTTTTTGCTTAATGTTCAGAATCCAAGGGGCCTAACCCAGTGGTAGTTACGTCACTGATTACGTTACGTTATATGTTACGTTACATTTTCAGTTCTCTTAAGTTAGTACAAAATTAGTATTGACAATTTACCACTTGGCATTGATACGTGTTTCCAAATTTTTCAGCTGGGCAGTTTTGATAAAACATAAATCTTTCATTAAATTAAGAAACAAAATTACACACAATGAGTCTTAAGAATTATGAATCTTTAATTACCATCAAAATAGTATAATTCGGTATTTTTATTTATTTTTTGAGTGTTTAAGGATAAATAACAAAACTCATTTTACATAAGAGTTTTTTAAAGGAGAGAGAGAGAAACTAATTTTCTTTTTTCATATAAGACTTCTAAAAAGAAATCTGATCTCAAGCAGATTTTCAGAAATTTATCTCAAAGCATTTCAAGAGAATTACTACTGATGGAAAATCTTCTTTTGAATACAGTGGCTATAAACGTTCTAGTTTCTGATTAAAATGTATATGACAATACATTACGAGATCCATTTACAGCAGCATATCTCAAACTGTAGGGCTTTATAACTTGGCGGGGGGGGCGAGCATATTGAAAATTGGAAAACAAAAGATTATTTTTTTAAAATTATTAACTTACAGAAAGTAAAAAAAAAATACATTCTGACACAATGAAAAAGTAGCATTTACACTGATATAATGCACTTATAAATGTATCAATACCACGCAATGTATTTTATAATTAATTTAACAATACTAAGTTAAGAACAAGATTAATAATTACCAGTGACCTCACGGGAGTGTCCCATGCAAAATTATATACAAAAATTAACACTTATCTTGATCATTTGTACGATATATAAATAATCCTTTAACTGCCATTTAAAAGTTACTTGATTTACTCCCCAATGCCTCCATTTTCTACGTACGCATGCGTATTGGGGGAAGGGAAGAAGAAGAATAAATAACGAAATCCTTTGATATAAGTAAATATTTCGCAAATACAGTCAATGTTTTTTATTGCATTTTGAAGCCTTTGGAATAGTTGTATAGATAGCATGCACAGAAAAGATCATACTTCAGATAGACGTATATATACGTCCGGTGCATTAAACGCACCGGTTAAGCGAGACGTATACACGCCAAATGTACTTAAGAGGGTATTGCAGTTTTAGCGTCAAAGTATAGAAAAAGTGAATTCAATACATTGTTATTTGTATGGAAGGGGGCGCGACAAAAATTATGATTGAATATTGAGTCTCAGATACTAAAAATATGAGATTTGCTGATGTATAGTCGTGTTTGTAAACAATGCAGTACAATGGATAATTTATCAGGATTAAAAAAAGAAAACATTATAGGGGCAGATAAATGTTTACATTCTAATAATTTATCTAAACGATGATTGATTGAACTATTTGCGACGGTTCTCATAATTTTGAACCATGGACAAGAGACGTGAAGAAAGATAGTAAAACAAGTTATTGTATGCAAGAAGTCGGTTTTCGTTTGACGCCATCACGCATTATAATTAATTGTTCAATACGGCATAGAAATATGAATCACACAAAATCTGTACCTGAGTGCAATTTGTGTATTTCAGTTGCTCTCACTTTCTTACTCTCCACAACTCAAGTGAAGTATTTACTATGTCTCACTAAAATTAAGCGGATAACAATTCCCAACATTTCTCATGACGATCTGTGAAAAATCAGCTAAGAATTATTAGTCTCATTTTAAAATTAAACTACAAAGCTTCAATAGTTTTAAGTTTTAAAAAAAAATTATATATTATACTTTATATATAATTATACTTTAAGAGATGCGGTGAAATATATTTAAAGCGAAAGCGCTTAGCACGAAATATCGATTACATGAAATAATACAATGGTCCTGACAAACAGCTATGTATTTTCATGTATTTTTTTCTCTTAACATGAAACGAAAATCACACATCATGGAAGGATTTCCCTTCTGGAAATGAACAAAATCCGGAAAAAACTAGCTGGATTGCACTGTTCTATTGTATTTTCGGAAGAAGTCACAGCGATAGATGATGATAATGTGTATACAGCTCCAAATATGGAGACAAAGACATTTTGGAGTTTGTTCAAAGCTAAAAAATATCATTGATGCAGATTTCGACAATGAAAATGAAATGAATAATGCAGCTGCTGTTCCCACATCATCCAAATTGAGGAACGTCATGAAAAGTATCCGCAGTTACTTAGACGCACATTCCGATGCAGAAATGAGTAATACAATGGATCAAAAAATAAAAAGAAAAATATGAGATTTTTCTCCAAAAACGCAATAAATTATTTGTTTTTCAAAAAATTTGAAGTTTTGTATTAAATTTATTTTATGTTCTTGTGAATGTTTTTGTTTCCTTGATTTTTATTAAATAAGTTCATAAGTACACATCTGTTGTTAAAATAAGCTCTAATAAACATAATTTTGTTGATTTATAGGTGTTTTTTGTAATATCCTTTAGCAAGAAATAATATTTTAGTCCCTTTAATTTCGTGTTAAGTGATTTTCACCGTATTTACGTTTTACTTTTGTATTCATTTGCAATTTATGTTTCTTACAATGAAATAGAATTGGCTTACGTTTTAATATTTTCCATGAGACAATATTTTGATCCCCTCCCAATTCTGATATTTCAAGATTTAAATAAACGTAAACTAAATTCATGACTGTACGCTAAAAACACATAAGAATTCGCCAGGCCTTTTTTCAAGAATACGTTAGAGATTCAAAGTTTACCAATGGTTTCGAATTTTTATGTGATCTGTCCAAAATGTTAAAGGAATGTGAAAAACATCGTTTACAGGGCGAATGATATTTACTCGTTTAAACAGCTGGAAATATAAACTTCTTGCTCGCGATAACAAAATTTCAATCTTTTGCCAATATTTACATATTTCAGCAACAAGGAAAAATGAATTCGCGTCAAACGCCACACCAACAATTCGAAGCGTTTGTATATGTATGTGTTGTAGAATTTTTGCAACCGAATAAAATATATTTCAAATTTAAGAATGCTTTATGTTTTAACACTAGAACATCCGGGATTTCGATTACCCTTAAACGTCCACCGCTGCCATTTCGACACCGCGATGTAAAATATATAAAATAGTTGTGTTTTAACTAGCTAATTGCAGAACTACTATTCATAGGGTTTAGTTTTAAGACTTTTTAATATTATTTTATGTAATATTATCATATATTATGATCTTTTATATAAAAAAACTGACGTTGGTTGTACCACTGCTTTGTCGCAAGACATTTCAAGTTGCAAATCTGTCAGAACATTACTATGACGCAGTATCCAATATGTGTCATCCCCAGCGACATATATATCAGGATAAACTAGTATAATATTATATTATTACATCTGCACTTTCTTCAGATTTTTCGCAGTCTTTTTCATTCAATCTTTTGTCTTCATCGGAATCTGATTTACAGCACGACAGCTAACTACCATTCGATTCATTCTCAGAAAGCTATCACAACAAATTAGCATTTTCTTCAGGGCATAGACCTTTTATACGAGTCATCCTTTCAGGGTTTTGCTTTGCACTAAATTTGAATGATTTTTTTTATGAGCAGATAAGAAAATACTATGTTACGTAACAATTAGAGACAACAATTTTAGTACAATTGATTCATTTCCACTGTGAACCCAGTAACAATGAATTTAAAGTCAAGTAAAGGTGCTATAAGACTTTGAAAGTTTGTTTTAATTACATTATCTAAGTGAACTATATTTTGTTGAATAACAGATAAGTCTCCTTGGTATCGAAACGACACCACTTGATGCTCTAGGTCAGGGGTCGGCAACCTTTTGAGTCGGAATAGTCAAAAATTACAATTAACAAAATTTCGAAGTTTTTAAAGAGCCACAAATTTTTTCTTGCCAACAACAATTAATACTTGTATAAATAAAGTTCCTTGATAACAAAAGTAATTTATTCATTCATAAGAAAAAAAAATCTATTTATTCATATATAAGTAGTGTTTTTCACTACAAATGAGATAATATATAAATGGCATTATTTGATAATTATTTATTATTTAAGTAAGAAATTAAAACAATTAAACATTTACTTACAACACTAACTTGTACTCCAATAGCAAACAATTGATCAAACAAACCCAATGGTAGCGATGGCTTTGTGCGGTTATTCAAGTAGAAAATTTAAACCTTACTGAACAATGTAATGTGTTCTTAAAAAAAAAAAACAATAACATACATTTGAGCAAACAAATTCAATGGGAGCGTTGACTTTGCATAGTTTTAGAAAGTTTGGATAAATTTGGCTCACATAACTTGTTGTTTTAAATTTCAAACACGATTCTAAACTTTCATTTGATAGTTGGCTTCTTACTTTTAATTATATTCATGCAAGAGAACGCTTGCTCGCTTGAATATATCGATACGAAGATAGTCACAACTCCAAATGCCAACTTTTTCACCTTACTGTAGCAATCTGGAAGACTATTCCATGCGTTGAATATAAGTGCGGAACTCGCGGCATTTCTTTTAAAGCTGTCCACTTTTGTGTTGCGTTACATACATACATTTCTAAACCTCCCCAATTCTTCCAACTTCCTTTTCAACTCTGTAAATTGTCCACTGTACAAAGATTTACTTTTTAAATTGATCAATTGTATTTCTAGAGATCCAGTATCAATTCCAAATTGTTCAATGTGGAGTTCGTTACAATTTGTGTGGAGAGGATTTGCTATGAACGCTAAAGTGGTTTTATTGGTTTTGAATTGCTCAAATCTGTCTCAAATTCCTCGTTCATTTTTTTATAACTGTGCTGAAGTAATTCATGTCAACATTGCACTGGTTTTATTGCGATATTGCTTTAGAAATTGAAAATGAAGTAATTTAGCGCTCTGAATATCTTTTGGAAAAAGAATGAATTTTTCTTCCAAACAAACCAATTCTTCTACAAAGGCTCAGTTTCCCTTTCCTTGCAGTTTTAGATTCAGCTCATTTACTTTCGCTGTGATATCTACCATAAAGTAAAATTTTTGTAACCATTTGTTTTTTCTCTAATTCAGGGTGATTAATGCCTTTTCGATTAAGTAATGTATTTATCTCATTCAAGCACAAAGCAAAACGTTTCAACACCTTACCTTTGGAACGCCCTCGCACTTTATTGTGAAGAAGGTGGTCGGAGTACTGTGTCTCCATTTCTTTTAAGAATTTTTTAAACTGAAGATGGTATAGTGCTTTTGACAAGATGCTGTTGCTATTTTGATCAACAAATTCATGACCTCAACTATTTCGGCCGAAAATGTCTGGGCACAAAGCGCTTCTTGGTGTATTACGCAGTGAAAGTTAGAATTTCATGGTTTATTTTGCTCTGTAAAATCGTTGTTGCCCCTTTATTTTTTTCCTGTCATACTTCTGGCTCCATCAGTTGCTATTGAAACAAATTTATTTAAATCAATCTTATTGTTTTCAAGGCATTTTTGCACGGCATTCGCTGTATCTTCCCCTCTAATTGTTTCCGAGAGCTGTAGCAATCCTAGAAGTTCTTTTTTTGGACCTTGGGAAGACATATACCTGGTAAAAAGGGCAACTTGGGCTGAATCTTTTATGTTGCAAGACTCATCTATAGCAAGTTTTAAGGTAGAAGAAAATAGAACATCTTCCACCTGCAAATATATTCAAAACGATTTAACGACGATATGATTCAGAACGGTTTATAATTTTTTTTTTTATAAAATAAATAATATTTGCGCATCGAACTGAAGAGCCGCAGCTTCACATCTAAAGAGCCGCATGTGGCTCGCGAGCCGCAGGTTGCCGACCCCTGCTCTAGGTATATTTAGTTGTAAGATATCTCCTAATTAACCAAGAACCACAAAACATTTTCTGTGTAATCACCAGGGAAATTGATTGAAAATCACACAAATTTTTCATATCGCCTGCAAAAATCCGAATAGGAGAACAAAGTAAATAAATTCCGGTTTCCAATTAACACAATGGACGTTCTAGTGATAAAATGTGCCAGAACGTTCTGCTTAAAGCTTTAATTCTACTAAAGTATAATTCTTCAAAAATTCATTTTTTTTTTTGCTTTACAAAATTAAATTTTTTTTCCACATTTTTATCTTTTAAAATTCCAACAAGTTTATCACTATTAACCTGTCGATAAAATCGATTGTGACATTAAAATTTATGGAATTTAGAATTAAATTATTATTATATTTTTGCAAATAAAAGTAATTCCAAAAATTACTTTCTCTACATACACATTATCTAATAAACAGTAATAAAGATATTAAATGGAAGTTTATAATAGAAATTGGCTTTGAAAGAGGTTTGGGGGATATCACGAGGCATTTTAGAAAAGAAATACCAGTTCTGAACTATTTAACATTAGCAAACATGTGTTGTTTGTTGAGTACAGATCCGTCAAAGCAAGTACTGCGTAAATTGAATTCCAAGATAGTTTCGACGGCGTTATAGATTTTTAAAGAGTTTTTTTTCCTTCTACTATGCATACAAACTTGAAAATTGGCAAGCAAGTTTTTTTTGGTGAATAGAAATCTGCTTCGAACAAATTAGCAGAAGACGACGGTAATGGGGAATTATGGGAGAGTAAAAAAAAATACTTTTGTGCTAAAATTTCAAGCACTCTCCTCTTTACATAAAAAGTAAAGGGCTACAAGAGTGAATTTCACTATAATTGAAACTTCAATGTTAAAACTTAGGTATTTCGTTAACTTAAAAACAATATATAATCGTGCAACATCATTAAATACCAAGTAGCGAGCGGTTAAAAGCTGTTCTATTTATAAGAACAATAAAATATTATACTTATAATATCACTAAAAAGTTTTAGGAAAATATCCATAATGAATTAATATTGTTATGAATGTTGGGTAGTGAGTGCTTAATTTTATCTTAAAATAGTGTGAATATTTTACATTGTATGTTTTTTCTTTCTTTTTTGGATAAAACTAGACTCCGTTTGTAAGTTATTAATCGAAAATATAAATTTGAAAGAAGATCTTATCATTGGGGAAAAGAGAGGAGATAAGGGTTTAAAACTCGAAAAAGTCTATGTTACGCCAGGATAAGTGGGGGGGGGGGGGATTATCTCACTAGAAAAAGAAGTGGAGGAAAGGTCGGGAAAAAAAGGAATTTTAATGACATAAATATAGAAATCACTCACATAGTGCATATACACACACCCAGATATGCTGGCGTCGAAGGGGAAATTTCAATGGGGTAAAGTTATACACTCCGGGCTAAACGGAGGGAAACAGTCCCATCTGACGGAGCAGAGATATGACAGAAATTTCAGAAAAGGGAATTTTAATGACATTAATATATAAATCATGCACACACCAGGAAGTACTGACACTGCGATGGGAAGAGGAAAATTTCCATGAGCAAAATGTTATACGCTCGAAAAAGCATGTGCAACGCCGAGCTATGCAGCTAGTTTTACTGATAAAAAATGTAATATTTGCAAGCAACGCTGCAACATATTATAATGTCATTTAAATGGGAACTTAGTAAAATATTAGAGATACATCAGAGTTGACAACATTTTTAAAGACCGAATTTTGCGACTTATTTATGGCAACCTGGCGACCCTGAGGAGGCTTTACTGCAGAAGTCAAAAACATCAAATCGTATGACGTAAGCAGATTTTTCAAGAAAGCGGTGGAAGGTAGCCGCGCTGATTATAAATAGCGATCGCTCCTTGAAACTGAGTTAGAACTTCTGCAGTTAACACCTAAATTTTTTCTAAAGTTTTAATTTTATCCAATGTTTTTTTAATATTTAAAAGCAATATTTTTAATTATTAATTTATTTTTTAAAAATTCGTAATACTTCAATGGATTACTGTGCTAAAGTAAAGCTAAAGCAATGCCAACTCAAAAACCCAATGATAGAAGGTGAAGTTTCCACAAGGAAATAGGTAATCTGTAACCCATTATACGTTATGCGTACTTCTTCAGCTGTTAAACAGTTCACTTGCCTATGACCAAGAGTTTGCTAGCGGACAATTTTTATCATTACGCACCTGCATTCTTATACACTGATAAATGTGTCTCAGCGCTGTAGAAGTTTTGAAAACCTTCTAAAGCTTTCAAAAATAAATATTTTGTGCTGTAAAATATTAGTGTTCCTGATTATTTTGCATTTTTAAGTGTTAAAACTACGTTAAAAAAGCCATACAGTTATTTTGTATTATGAGAACATTTTAACACTAAATATACCATAACCGGTCAAAAGACCGGTTTTGAATTTTTGTATAGAAAATGCATATCTCAGCTTATCGCTTTTGCATATTTGACTTCATGACTTTTTTTTTAAATTATAAATGATTACAATTCTATTGTTTCTTAATTTTTGAAGTGAAATTTCTATGCTCACGGAGTGAATGGAAAATTTGCCCAGTTTTGCGTAACAGAGAGAAAACGAACAGAAGTAGTGATTTCGCCCGCCATCTCCCCCAAATCGTCGCAATGGTGAGGAAATAGCGAGCGGGAGGAAAAGACAGGGGGGTCTGGAATATATTTTTTCCCTCAGGACCAGCCTAGAGGCATCTAGGCTTCTTCATCAGTTAGCTAGTGAACCTATGAGAGGGAGTAAACAGAGTGAAAAAGAGAGGGGTTCGCCTTTGCTAAAAATAGTATCAGCGGTCAAGAGTTGGTAAGGGGGAATTCGTTTCGGTAGAAACGAAGAAACTGCAACGTTTCTACATTCGTTCTTCACATGGTTGGGTTTTCACTTCGTTTTGCTCGAGGGGAGGGGGGACCCTGTGAATTGCGTCATATCCGTGAAAAAGTTAGATGATTGCCCACCTTTCCAATTATTCGACTCCTCCCCCTTTCTCACCAGACCAGGGGACATTTGTCAACGGTTATATGTGTTGCAATATTTGCGTTACGGTGTAGACAAATAGCTCTTGCAGCAAAAGCGTGCCTTTTTAAAATATTTCCTTAGATCGTTGGCCACATGGTGATGTTTTC
Source organism: Trichonephila clavata (assembly GCA_019973975.1). Lineage (NCBI taxonomy): Eukaryota > Metazoa > Arthropoda > Arachnida > Araneae > Nephilidae > Trichonephila > Trichonephila clavata. Next base: position 33,384 of record BMAO01019859.1, on the reverse strand, counting down.
GGCAGCTAATTTTTTTTTAAATTTTCAATTGCGTTGAATTATTATTGATTCTAATCAGAATGCCTAAATCAAATGCACAAAGAGGAAACGAGTTTCGTGAAAGAAAAAGAAAAGAAAAATTAGCAGAAAGTCCAGTCGAAAAAGTGATTAAAAAAACAGAAAAATAGTGCAAAGTCATCAAGCTAAAATAATGAGCAGTTTCCTAAAGCTTAATTACCCATTATTAAGCTAGCTGTTTACCTATTCTTAAGTTCAACAGAGCTGGAAAATGTGTATATTATTTTAAATAAATTTGAATATATCATACACAAAAAACAAATGTATGTTGCTTAAATCTCAGGAGTATTGAAAACATGTTGTTGTATTATCCCGCTTTTGAACGATTGTTATTCAAAAAAAATACTTGATATCGTTTTGGAATAAGCATTGAACAAAATCTAAAGATTTTGCTAATTTTGTTTTTTTCACTATCAACGTGAAATACATCACGATATAGAAAAATTAAGAAGCATTTGATCAGGGCCTTCAACTAGTAATAGCATGTGCCGTAATTCAGCATGTTTATAGAACATTTTATAGAGAATTTGTCATTCGTCATTTTCCAAAAGTCTTTTCCAGATTTGATTCAAGCGAGTTTTAACCAAGTACTTGAAATTACATAGAGAAATTGAATTTGTTTAACAATAATTATACACACACGCACACACATAACGTCCTTCATTACGTCGGTAAAAAGTATTTTTTATTGAGCGTTTCACAAATCTCTTTTTCTAAACGGTGCTTCTAAGAAAAATTATTCGCTAACAGATTCTATACCTACAATGGCTGAAAATGTTTCAAGTTTTTCTAAATTTATTTCAAAGTTAATAGCTTGAACCTAACGTAAGTTTTCCTCAAACTCATCAGAGCTCCTCACAACAATATAACAAAAAGCACGGTTTCTTGAAAAAGCCATTATGAAGACAAATAATATTAAGATGCTTTACTTGATTGAACCTAATCAATACTTTTACACTTTAAGAAGTATTGCATGCATACAAATAAGGAAATTTATAGATCATGCAAGATTTTAACTAGAATTCAAATCACGAGTTTTTACATTTATTAATGGCCTTTGATTTTATTTACTAGTTAAAGCTGTAGTACATTTGATAGCCTCACGGAATGGAATTTTTCTTCCTCTACGATGCTTACAAACACATCTAATTAAGAAGTTTGATTAGTTCCAGCATTAGTTTAAATTACTGTTGAGTTTTTAAAGGTTTATTTGCTTCAAAACTATATTAAGCAATACAAGCTCACATAAATTACTACTTTAGAATCGTAGGGGTTTCAAAACTCAGATATTCCTATTTAAAATTTACAATGTCTCTAATAATGTTAATTGATTCGATTGTTAGTTTTTCAATTCCATTTAAATTGCATCAGTACGATTTCTAGTATAAGATATTTTTCTTCTAAATTAGTCTCTAAAGTTTTAAAACGGGATTTGAAAAATCGCCGAATCAAGTAGCTAAATGTTGTCTTGTAATGACGCTTTCAAATCGTACAGTTACAGCCTACTCTCGATAATTCAAACTTTCGATATTATGGACCTCTCAATAACTCGAAGTATCTGCTCAGTCCCAAAAAAAACTTTGATCATTTGAACAGAAACAACACGTTTTGGTACACTCAATATTTCGAAGTAAAATTGTGGCTGGCAAGACTACAACACGCGAGAATTTGAAGTAATCTTATAAAACTCTTGACAATTCGAAAATTCACTATCATGTACAGTCTTGTAGCAAACAGATTAGAGCTTGCAAGTTTTGCATCGTATTGTCTCTGCCTCTCTCCCCTGTAACGTAACCCTTTGATGACCATCTATCTGCTACCCCTTCTTAGTGTTTTCCGGTTCCTCAGGTGAAGACTCTTTTATTGTTTTCCTTCTGTAAGTGTACTATAAACCACCCGCACCTCTTGTCAGCCTTCCATATCTTTCTTTTAATACGTGGTCATACTATGCATGTGTTCAAAAAGCATGGTCCGCTATTGTGAAGAAGAGATGCATAGAATTGTGTATGGATGTATTTAATGCATTCTTTTATACAGGACTATTTTTAAAAATATCTAAAATAATTTTATACATATGTGCAATTGTTTTATTGTATAGTTTGAAATTTAAATGTGTTAGAAAAAAATTTCTGTTCGTGTATTTTGGGAGTTTATTTCTACTTCCTCGATATGGAGGAATTTTTATTGGTCTCTCCAACTTTAAATTATCGAGAGTCGACTGTATTGTACTAGTTTTAACAATTGTGTTTTTAGCATCATTATATCAACAATTTGTAACTTAAAATTTTGCTTCTTTATATTTACTTCTATAGATACCTGAAAAAAATATTAATATAGTAGATTTCTTCCAAGCTTTGTTTTAGCGAATTCCTAGTTATCAAAAGGATACCTACTGACTAAATTTCAAGTCTCTAAGTCTAACAGTTTAAAAAAAGGAAATTTTAACACCCCCGTGAACACCTGGGAAGATCCTTGGGATTTCGATTTTTGATCCATTTTTATCGGATCAATACTCAACAAAATAAACATTCTTACTGAATTCCAAATCCATAAAATTAATAATACAAAACCAGAATTTTTTTTTATTTATACACCACGGTAATCCCTCCTCCCTCGTGGCAGTCGAGTTTTGGAAAACTTTCCTTTTTGAATCAATATTCAACAAAAGACACATAATATTTCAAATCCTTAAGCTTAACATTTCAAAAACGGAAGTTTATATCTATAATGCCCCTTAACCCCTCTAAGGAATGGATTTATGTAAATCATTTATTGTGGGATCTCTACTCGATAAAAAAAAACATGTTCCCTAAATTTCCAACCTGTTAACAGACGGTGAAATCAGGCATTCTCATGAATAACACCCCCTTAGCATTTTTCTTGGGAGTCGATTTCAGCAAAACTCGTTCTTATCAGATCTTTACTCACCAAAGGAAACATGTTTACCAAATTTCAAGTCCATAGGTTTAATATTTAAGGTATACAGCTGGTTGCGACAACTTCTTTTTTTTTTAAAAAAAAAAGTAAGATATGGGGATTTTTTTTTTTATTTTTAGATTTGTTTAGTACCATTTTAAGAAAAATATCCTAAAATTAAGAAGAGAAAGAGAAATTATTATTACTAAAATGTGGGGAAAATATGTAAAAATTGACAGAAAATAGCATAAACGTGGCCCATTCTGTACCAAAGGTTTATGAACAAATTGTGTTAATGAATTATTGTGTTGCTATATTATTCATTTTTGAAATGACCTTCAGGATAAGCGATATTTTCTTTTTTACAAAAACTAGATCACTTTATCTCAGTTATATGAAATTGTTTGAAAAAAAAAACAGTGATTATATTCACATAAGGGACTGTAAATTTTGTAATAAAACAGTGATTGCTAAAACTGAAGGTTAAAACAATTCTACTATTATAAAAAATTACAGAGAAAATTTCAGAAAATTATTTTCAAAACTTTTTCAGCAATTGCCAGCCCCGTTTGATTATTTTCAAAAATCCACATTTAAAGCAACACAAGTTTTAGAGTATGACATCTTGCTTAAAGTGTAATGGCATCTGCTTTTACTAAAACACTTGTAGTTTTTGTTCTAGTGAACGGAAAATGATAAACATGGTATTTTTATAAAGCTAATAAGATGGCATATAAAACAAAATCATAAAAAATGTATCAATTTTTGGCAAAATTCACAATTTTAGGGTAGTCGGATACCTGAAAAAAGGAAAAATGTTTATCTGTAACTTACCCCCCCCACAACACCCCTTGGGAGTCTATTTCCTAAAAGCCCGTTTTCAGCTGTTCTCTACTCAACAAAATAACATGCCTAATACTTTTCAAGTCTGCAGGTCTAATAATTCTGGATTTTTCATGATGAATGAGTGGGTTTGTTTTCCCTTATATATTGGGAGTCCATAGTTAAACTTGAAATTAGGGAGAATTCTATAACAAAAACTATTCAGCGGAATTGCAAGAGAATTGGGTAATCGCAGAATGAAGTGAGGGGAATTTTATCAAGAGAAAAAACATTGAGTTTCGAGAACCACCCCTAGTGTCGTAACATAGCTTTATTGAGAACATATAAACAATTTTCAAAAGTTCACAAAACGTGCTCTATATGATGTCCATCATTGTTTGCTACCATCTTTAAACGTAAAATCTCATGTTTGATTGTTGGAAGCAGCCTGAACTGAGGATGTTATGCACATGGCGTTCTATGCTTTCCTTAAAGTTGGATAGAAATGTGTGTGTGTGTGTGTGTGTGTGTGTGATGGGATCACGGTAGATCATGGCCTTGAGGTACCTTCATAGACAAACGTTGCAAGGATTCAAGTTTGGAGATCTAGGAGGTCAGGTTGTAGGAAAGTGCAAGCTGATGATTCTGTCGTCACCGAAATGGTGGCGGAGCACATGTTTCACATAACGGGCGATGCGTGGAGGAGCACCATCCGGCATAATCAATGTGGTTGTATCACAACGCCTTGCCTACTGCTTTCAAATGGTAGCAGAAAATGGTGGACATATCGAGCATGTTTTGTAAATTTTTATAGATTATTTATGGGGTCTCAGGTGTGTTAATTTTGTCTCTAGGGGTGAAAATGTAAACAATTTTCAAACAGTTATACTTCTTTTAAATTTAAATCAAATAATTCGAATCTTTTACACATTACTAACAAAGAATTAAGGTTACAAAAATTACAAAATGTTTGAAATATAATCAAAATTTTAAAAGTAATAAGCATATGCAAATAAGAAATATTTTTGTAATAAATATTAAGTGATTTTTGCGTCGCACTCGATATTTTCTAAAATAGTAGCCTTTGATGCATAAAACTTTATAGAATTATAAAATGTATCATACTCTTTAAGCCCTAGTAAATTAAGAATAATATATCTGTTGTATTTCAAAATATTTGAAAAATATTGTAATTTTTTTTTAAAAATTTGAAAATATAATTTTTAAAATTTTTTTTAAAAGTACAATTTATTTTTCTATTTATTTAAATTTACTACGGTGTAATATCGATACATTTAACTTTAAAAATCAACTTATTTCTAGTACTTAAAGCAAATACTTTTGAAAATAGCATGCGCGGGGAAGACTTAATTAATATTTCTTATAAAAATTTCTTATTTTCATATGCTTATAATTTTTTAAATTACGATTATATTTTAAATATTTTGCACTTTTCTGAAGCCTCATTCCTTTATAAATAATGTGCCAGAGATTCGAATTGTTTAATTTAAATTTAAAAGAGTTATATGTACTTGAATATTATTTATATTTTCAACCCTCCAGAAAAAGTTAACACCCCTGAGACCCTTATATTTTCTCAATGAAGCTATGATACGCCACCTAGGGGTGGTTTTGATTGTGTTGTTTTTCCCCCTAGATCAAATTTCCATCATTTCATTCTGCCATTACCCGGTTTTCATGCTATTTCACTGTATAGTTTTTGCTGTAGATTGCTCGCAAATTTCAAATTTAATTATGGACGCACGTTATATTAGATAAACTTGAAATGCTGAAAATAATGAAAAAAAAATCCAAGCTTACTTTCATAAAACGAATAGGGAATATTTAATTTTTAGTTTAAAGAACAAAAATCAGTAATCCACCTTAAATTAAAGTTTCTGTTTTGAAATAGCTTAAATGAATGTAACCTAAAGTAAATTCCCATATATTCAATGTTTAATTGTGTTTTTATTTATCAATCAATATCTTTCAGTTTTTCTTCTATTATGCTTTATTCATGTCCTGCTTTTTATTTGACGCACGCACTTATAAATTGTGAATAATGTTTACTATAGCTTGGATATTACTAAATTGTAAGTACAAAGTCTGCAACTATTTCTGTAGGTACACATATGTTTAAATATCTAATTCGTATAGTATTAGAATGTCAAATGTCTTGTGTTTTTCTTACATCCATACTTGTTATTGTCTAGCAATGATTGCCACCATTCGAAATTAAATTGTACTTTTATTTTCTGTCTTCTCTCAAAGTTTACGTAGACAAGAAGATCGACTTGTATTACATTTAATATCAAATTTAAATTTTAACGTGCTGTGTATTATTTTTTTAAAAAAAAATATATAATCTCTAATATTGCAAAATTTTTAAATATAAAACTTATTACTCTGCACTACACTAGATATTAAAAAGAAAATCCCAAGTTATTACTCGGAATGTATTAGAAAGGTACAGATTTTCAGTTAAGTTTAGGGGTTACAAAAATGAGAGTATTTGCTATAAAGACAATTGTTGAAACCCACACATTATATTATTGAACTGACTGTTATTTAGTGACACACGCATGGATATATGACGGAGTCTTCTAAGCCGAGGGCACATGCTTTAAAAGTGATAGAACAAAACCAGACAAGTGCAATGCACCATCACAATTCATGATCGTATTTCAGATGATAAAGCACTAGAGAGATCTTCCCAGAGAATTCAATAAAAAATATTCATTATTTTCTCTACTCTCCTTTTCAATGTGTGTTATAAATCACTGATACGATGTATGAGTATACAAATCAGAAGACCTAGATTCTCCTTGATGGTATGAAGTTCCAGGAAGCAATGCAAGGGAAACGTTAAGAATGTTCTAAGAGAGTTTCAACATGATGATACCCATTTCTAAGGATGTACCAAGAATTCTTCAAAAAACGATCTTTATCAAATTGCAATCATGACTGGCGTGGAAGAAATGTAAAAACTCAAGCCAAAACGAACATCTTTTTTTCAAAGAGCAATCAAATTGCGGGCATCGCCCCAAGTTATCCCTGTGTCCAATCAGACCATGGTGTATTCCTTCTTGTAGTCCCCTCACCACGTAATCACATGCAAATAATTACTGACCTGTCAGTGGTAGATTAATGGTCAAGCGTCGAATTTGCAAGGTGATATTCATAAAAGTTCACCATTGATCCAAATTTTTAGGCACATGTGTTATTCATTGATGAATGCACATTTAAGGAGTGCACAACATGACTACCAATTGTAGCAACTGATAAGCCACTTATTATGGGGCCGAGGTGGTACCAGTGACATTTTTGGATAAATGCTTGGGCATAGAAATCGTTCACGAAAATCTCATTTGGCCATAATTTCTACCAATCATCTGGACAGACATTCATATTTTGTGTATTTGCAACAGGTATTTCCGGAACCATTGAATTCTATTTCAACATATATCACATGTCACTTGTGGTTCCTACACGTCAAAACAACCGCTGATTACAGTGTAGATCTGTGAAGTGTCTTGATGGTCTAATTAACTGTCCATATTATTCACACGTTTCTTTTTATCTGGATGTTTTGCTCTGAGGTCACACAAAAAACCTTACCTGTGATTAAAATCTGATTGATATCAATAAATAACTTTTTTTCTAGATATCAGTAGCTACTGGCACAATGAGAGGGATTCCTGGAGGGTATATAAATTTGCTGCAGCATTTTAAGAACGTTCTAAGACCTTAGTTACTGCCGATGGCAGCAATTTTAGTTATTGCTGTGATGTGGGGATTCATTTTAATTTTTTTAAATACTTTTTTTTAAAAATATTTTCATTCCGACTTTTTTTCCGTTTCATTTCAATCTATCTTGTTTCTCCTCATTTCATAGTGCCACACGTTTAATTCTCATGAATTGCATTGTTTGCTTGAGTTTACAGTTTTATTGCTTGCATGGTTTTGTACGTTCCTGGTTATCTTATCAACCTTAACGTAATATGAGTTTATGGGCACCATATATACAAAGTATCCCAGGGCCATTGAAACTAAGAAGATGTAGGGGGCATCACACAAGGATTCAGATTTGCATAGCAATCCAGGGTCGGAAACGTTTTCGTTCGGTACCGGTCGGCTTTGTTCACGAGAGAGCATTGGAGGAAGCAGACCTGCATTACCGCAGCTAATTGAGCTGTCATCCCCCGCAGAGGAGCATGGAACGTCTTACGGATTGGCAGAAGGAAATGCACGAGCAGGACAAACATGGTACTTGGAGCCCATCGAACGATATCCATCACATTTTGTTCCATGCTGGGAGTTCGAGTCATACGTGGCCTGCCCTTTCTCTACGTCTATTACCTCGTAATGATCCGTATTCACACAGATTGTGATCAAAATTGGTAAATATCAGCCAGTACAATGCATCTCTCTGAGAGTACTTTCGTCATATAATCTTTCCACTGCTCGTGCTGTGGGAGATGACAGTTCAAATGACTGCGGTAATGCAGATCTGTTTCCTTCATTGCTTTTATAAGCAACAACACCTAGCTCCGAATGAAGACGTTTCAGCCCATGGGTGCTATGCAAATTTGTATCCGTGTTATTCTACTACCTCCAATTAAAATCTGTTACAATAATCCTGGGACACCCTTTATATCGCTTTCAGTAATAACAATTTGTCAATATTGGTAAGCTAAAAAATATTCAAGGAGTTCTTTCCTTAATATTCCCACTTTGTTTTAAAATGCTCTCAGTTTGAAAAAGAGTCTATTGTATTAATAGAAAATTTGTCTCTAAGGATTCAATTACAGTTTAACTGATTCCTGATTAGCTTATATTGCTAACTTTAGCTTATTGATTTTAGAAATATGTAGACATTTCTTGCGCGGACATTTCATTCACTTCGGTCAAATTTAAAATCTGATAAAAGCTTCAATTTTATTTAATTCATGTTAAAAAAAATTTTTTTTTTTGAATTACTCCACAAATTTTCGTTGAAATATAATGGTTACATTAATCCAATTATTTTTGTTCATAATTTTAGTTCATGTAAAAATTTACTTTAAATCGTTCAACACGAATTCCTTTTAACTGTATTAAAACTGTATTGATAAATTCAATAGAACGCTATTATATTATTTCTTGTACAAAACCCAAAAATATATTTACTTTTCCAAATTGCTAACTACCCAAAGAATAAATAAAGATCTGAATAATTGAAAGCTACTAATTATCTATTGAAAATCTTTTAAGCCTCTAAAGAATTTACTGAAAAGTAGATGTAAATAAGCAGCTACTTATTCAGGCATTTGGCTTTTAGCAGAGGCATGCTGATGCATGCATTTCTTAAAATAAGTTCTTCAAACAAGAGGGTTTGATGTGGGTGCTGAATCAATATGCCTCCAGAATCTCAGAAAAGATTCATTTGCATCTTTAAGGTCCGAAATTGTGACAATTGAGAGTTAAATTTCATTAATTAAACTTTTGTTGAAATTAAATGCGTAGGATGTAACGAGGTGTTATTAAAGAAGCGGAGCTTTCTCCGCTCTGTCTCGGGGAAGGTGGACAAATTAAAAAATCGAGCAATGCAGTTGTAGTAGAACTTTTTGAATGCAATCAATCGACATTCCTCAGTACAAGTTGCTGCGTGCCTGAACCTTGATTAAGGAGGATGTAATTATAAACCCATGACATTTTCTTGAAACAATGGTTGTCTTGTGGAAAAGTGGTTGATTAAAAACGATTTTTTTTCTAATGGGGCTGCATATTGGTATTTTTTACCTTTGCAGACCTAGTTCATTCCCCAGGAGCTGGTATCCCTTTTTAATGCGGCACCGTATAGGCAACACCAATTGTGGCAAGTAATTTTGACACTTAGTTTCCTCCCAAGATGGAGGCACCTGAGCTTTGTCGAAGCGGAATTGAACTTAGGAATTTATATTTTCTGAGAGCACCCAAGCCAAATGGGCACTTCAAGGGTATTTTTACATGCCGCATAATCATACGACATGGTTGCTGTCGATTTTCTGCATAATGAAATTCCACCGACTTGGGCCGGAGTCGAACTCTCTGCCTTGGGTGCAGAAGGCCAGAGACAAACAATCAATGCCACCCAGTCGATTAAAACGAAACTTGTTGAAGCTTTTATATCTTGCTAAATATAATATGAAAATCTGTAACGATCCTCCGAAATACTCATTTGATGCGATAAAATGCTGGAGAAAATATACAGAAAGATAAGTATAATTTTTCTAATAGAAGTTAAAGAAGATAATAGCTTAAGCGGTCGGAAATATTATTTGGAATTACAATTCCGGACGGTAAGAAGTAAAATACTAAGATTCTTTTTTTATTGGCTACCAAGAAGAAATATTGTTCAAACTACCAATAAATTGGCTCGGACATTACTTTTTACTTTCGTTTTTGTTACAATTTTCCCTGTTTATTAATCAATAATAGACATAATTTTAAACTATAGCATATCAATGAAAAGCTTTAACAAAACATATTTTATTAGTTGTAGTATTTTTAACTTCTGATTACTGGAACTTTCCTTTTCAAAGTTTTACATAAAATAATTAAGCATGTTGGGGCTCAAACTCTTAAAATGATGCTATTTTAGTAGCTGACTTTGTCAGCTCATCATAGTTTGTATCGTTTTCCATGGATTTTTTCCCTATTTTAATTTCACAAATTCTTTATAATACTCCAGGTATTAAACTAAGCAAATATTTAGAACTTTAAATCTTAGAGTGTGTTATACGTTTGAATCATCATTTAAAGATTGCTTTTTTTAATTTACATCTAATTTGATGTCCTCAAATATTTTAACTAGTAGTTCCTTGATGAATTGGATCCTCCTTTTATTTCACAGAACAATTAGAAATCCTAAATAACATTAGAACAAATTAACCGTCATAAAAAAAGGAGTACTACTTTATGTGCTTTTATTACTTATATTACCCGAATACTTGTAATTATAGATAAAAATAATTTTTCTTATTCATATTAACGCGAAGTACAGTAGAAGTGAACATTTGTTAAGTTATTATTTTAAAATTTTAAATTTAATTACAAGTGATTGACTAAAAAAATTAGAATGTGAGTAGTTTAATCAACGTAATTGTTATAATTATTGGCACGTAGGTGTATTTTCCATAGAAAAAACCTATGCAATGATACAAGAGTACTAGGAAAATATCTACAAGTACAAATTTTCTCAATTTTGGATAGTTAGGTCTATCTTGTTTTATTGTTTAGAGGTTTTTATTTAGTTTTTCTTAGCAGCTCTTTTATATGAAATAAGACTTTTAGTGCTTGGAGGGTATGAACCAATTTCTGTGGACTTGAGCGTAGAAATGCACATTTCTGGTCTCATATAGATAATAATGTGGAATAATATTTGCTAAAATAGAGGTAGATATCTTAATGAAAAGGAAGGGAGGCTTATAAGTAATCATTTCTGTAGTGACACGGTAAGAGTAGTAGACTCGCATGGCTAAATGTTTACTAAGATTGTTACTTTTGAACACTATTAGCTAAGAAATGCCAAAATACAGTATTGTGACGCTTAAGAATTGTTTTGTGTCATTGCATTAATTAAATCTGTAAATATCATCCCATTTATTAAACCGGTTACATTTGAGTTAATTAATCGTGGTTTTTAATTTTCTCTGGTTTAATTAGTCAAACGAAAAATTATTATTTTTCTTTGTTACTACTGAGAAACATCATTTTAGTCATTAGTAATAAATGTTTAACCAAAATAATGTAACCATGAAAAGAGAAAAAAAAATCAGATATGTCGTGAGTTAGGCCAGTGGTCTCTAATCCCCGGGCAGTGGACCGGTATCTGTCCATTAATCAAATAGTACTGGGCCGCACAAGAACAATAAATTATTTCAATTTTATTTGTTATGGTGTATTTATCTTGAATCTGTAGGACCTTCCATGGAAACCACAGTATATTTCACGTTAAATCACTTTAAGTTCACTTTTTGGTTGTGTTCTTTTATTCCGAAGACGTCAAATTAAAATTATTAAATCAAAACAATCAAAAGTACCCCCAGTGGGTCATTGTAAAATAATCAAACGTTGACAGGTCTTTGGTGATAAAAAAGTGGGAAAACACTGAGTTAGACAATATAACTTATTCCAGGAATTACCATTTGTAAGTATTGTAAAAACTTCATGCAGTTGAATTAAATATTTACTTCCATTTACCGGATTTACCGTTCATTATTAATTTTCTACAAACCTCACCACTCTATTTACAATTATACATGACATTACAGGCATCTTCTTTGCCATCTGCATACGCGAGATTACGCGTTTTGTCTTTCTGCTCAAACGCAAAACCAGTTGCACAACAATTCTCCACCAGTTCCTCTTCCTAATCTATAGTACGCTACGTGCCAAGCCTCCAGTTCAGTTTTTACTGCGCTACAAACCAAGCCTCCACACAGCCTAGCTTTTACTGTATCTTATCAAACTCCATTATAAATTTGTGAGAACAAAGGGGATTCACTTATATATTTTTAAATTGTACAATATTCAATAATTATGTTTGTGTCTATAAGCACCAGATAAACAATAAAAAGAAAATCAGTTATAAAAAAATACTGTAATAGAAGGGTCAAAACTCTAAACTTGTTTGGAATATATTTTTATTGGGAAATATTCAGAGTTTATACTATCATTATTATTACAAACACGTCATGATTTTTGAAGTTTTCTAACCAAATAATGTTGATGAAGAAAACAACAATCCTGTAAATAAAACTAAAGAAAAAATTATAATTTTATTATTTCTTAGCACAATGTTAAAGCTGCCAACAAAAGTTGCTTATTATTATTCAGTTTAAGTAACAATCACTCGATCTAAAACTTTATTAACTCGTTTACTGCAATGAGGATTTTGACGTAAAAACCCAATATTTATTAGTTACTTACAATGAAAATTATACAAATATTGTAAAATTCATATTTGCTATAATATACTTTGAACTTGAATACAGCAGCATAAATATAGGAAGTAAACAAACTGCAAAACAGCTCGTAGTTGGCGTCAAAGATAATAACTCAAACTTTAAGTTATCTTAAGTATTGGAGAAAATTCTATTTGATAAATTTGAAACAATTTCAAATATAAATCTGTTTATAAGATAATCACACATAGAACATATAGAGAGAATTTTCTGAGAAACGGTCGTTTATTGTGGATAAGGAGTGATTGCCAAATGAAAAGCTGTTTCGTTTTCGTTCATTAAAGAAATAATCTCTTAATACCTATTCGCCTAGCAAATATTGGTATTATAAATGTTATAAACAATTATTTTTAATTCAACTTTTTCAGTTCTATCTTACAGGAAATTGAAGAAATATAATAATGACTTCTCAATCTCATTTAAGTTTAACATTCCAAAAATAATTGTTATAAGCATACTTACAGTGCAAATATATTACAAAATTTACCTAGTTATGATTTTTGAATGCACTTGGAAATGCACCAGGATTCAAATACGCATACAAACCTATTGTTTAAATATTGACCTGGTCCCTCACGATTGAAAAATCAGCCCCCGTCCCCCAATTCGTCCCCTTACTTTAAAGCGCTTCCGGTTCGAATGCAGTCTTAATGAAGCAATTTCGCAGCCATAAACAAACGCCGTAGAAGAATTAACTTCATTAAACTCCCTAACGAGTCCGCGAAATATCATTAACCGCTCGCGGGCAAAACTTCTTCTACAGCCACGTGGAAATGGCATCAAAAATCTAAATGGCGCGTGGGGGTCGTTTTGAGGTGATTTTAACATCTTTTATGGGAATTTTATCCTCCACTTTTTGTTTCAGTACGGCTTATTTTCCTGGGGTGTCTAACCTCGCTTTTCAGTGATAGCTGACTCTGCTCTTGCCTAAGAGTATTCAATTGAGAGAGAAATGTTTTGCTAAGTATGATTGCTCGATTTTTTTTATCTACTGACTCATTTTGAGTTCATTAAGCTGTACGATTATTTAATTAGTCTACATAGCACATCTTTACTTTAACTTTTGCATTTTACGAATAGATTTCGTCTCACAAAAGACCACTTGCAGAAAAGTAAGGTAAAATAAACTTCAATCATATAACTCCCCGAAAAAGCTAAATTGATTTTGTTTTTGTTTCATTAAAACAGCACAACTGAATTTTGGAAAATTATGCTTTTTTAAAATTTGATATAATTTTCTACCACAATAGCCGTTGAGATTAAAGCTTAAACAATTATCCTATCTGTCTGTTTGAAAATTAATTTTGAATTGTGTAAGTACTTAAATTCCATGATAGCCAGCCAATTTGTATAAAACATTAAATTTCTTTATAAGTTGGATTTATACACAAGCGTGCCTGTGCCTCCTTCATTATATGACTTTTGTAAGACTTTTAAATGTATCACTAGTAAAAAACTATGAATATAGATACTTCACATAATTTTGTAAGTAACCGATGCAAATTCAAAGGTAAAATGTATATTAAATTTTAATGAAATAATAATCAAATCTCTTAGAGCCAATTCACAGGACTATCAGAATTATTAACAAATATAAGTTCTTCAATATAACAAAGTAATGAAAAAGGTGGGTTTTTTTTTATTTGACAATTTTGTAACTCCCCATCCAATGTCTTTAAGCATGGATATTAATATTTTGAGCTAAAACTTTTTCAGAAACGAATATGATATGGAAATAAAAATGAAAGAGAAACTGTTCATCATTTTCAAAAGCTAATTCGTATAGATAAATCACAGAGAATATTAGCAAGGAGTGGAAGAAAATTCACTTGAAATAAACAAATTAGAAATAAACAAATCGAAGAAATTTTTTGACGATACGGTCTCAAATGCATTAGGAAATGCATCACATATATTCTGTTCTTTATGAATCATTTTTTAAACCTAAGAAAAAAGATATGTGAGGAATAAAGCTATAAAGTTGATCTGAGCTTATAAAACAAATATGCATCAAAGATATTATTTATAATTAGGATTTTATAAATAAAAAGAACGTAGAATATGAAATAGTTTAAGGCAACGGTCATTTTCTCTGTACATCAAATATTTTGCGTGACATTTGCTACGACAAGCTGAAACAATATATATGCTTAGAATACTTATTTACAAACATTTTCAAGTTACATATACTAATTTAAAGTACAGTATACAAAAACATCAGGAATCCCTGCATAACGTTGTTCACACACACCATTAGAAAAAATAGAATTAATAAATTATTTTACAAATTTAACCAGCTTCATAGTAAAATAAATAGCTCGTACAAACTATAGTTGTAATATAAAGTCTTTAGTTATAACAGCAACGCGCATTAGGTTGCGTATTTCTCTTAAATTCCGCAAAATATTTCAGAGCTTAGTTAAAAATATTTTCATATCATAAATGCGATAAAGGATTTTTAGAATTTGTTTCCATTTTAAATTTTTGCTATCTACTTGTACTTTTTAAAAAAATTTTTATAAAGGTGTGAATAAAATTTCTATGAATTTTTTTGTTCATAATATACATAAAAATGGATTTACTTTGTTCGTTTTTAAATACCGCAAATATTAAATATATTTTAATTTATTGTTTATAATGATCCGTGACAACATTAAATGATTCATACCACATTCTCTTTGCTTTTTTTAGTTTACATCACAATGTTAAGCAACACGAGGACCATTGACGGATGACGAAGCTAGTGACGAGGACGTAACCTGAGTTAGCGCTACCCCTCTCCAAACATCTACATTAAGCGCGATTGAGGACTTTGTGCCTCAAAAGATTTAGCATGCATCTGTCCCAATACACAGGGGGTTTGTAGGGGCACTTTGACACGAACACGCAACAAGCCGACCATGAATTCGCGGGCATGCTGATTTGGTTACGGCGGCCCACCATGCTATATTACCATTGTGCGATGTGTTATCCGAAATTAATACAAAATAACTAAATAATGGATAAGTATAATATTCTATCTAAAAGGGGGGAATCAAATTTTAGCATTAATTCAAGGATGAATATAAATCACAGTAGATAATAAGAAAAGTTAAAATTTACCTCCCTCGACACTAACTGAAAAGAAATGAACTACATAAACTTAAGGTATCGGAACACGTTCGGAGTACTTTTTAACAAAATAGCATACAAAAACATTATAAATGCTCTTTTAGGACTCAACACCAATAAATACTACTATTAAACTATCAAAATTTAAAATAAATCACCTGAATTTTACAAAAATCTCAATTATAAGTGAAAGTTTAGCAATATTTTTGAAAAACTTGAAAGCAGTTACAGAAAAAAGTAATAACCATATGTTAGTAAAAGTATTACTAAAACAAGTTAGATGCATTTATCTAGAAAATGTACTAAAATTATAATTTTCTATTAAAATTTGAAAATTTTAGAGCTTATTGAGTAAAGATTATAAGAAATGTTACATTTTTTATGAGACCATTATTTAAATAACAAGCCATAACTCAAAAAATATTCATAAAATAAGAAATATTTTAGTACATTCTCTAGAAAGAGATAAATATCAGGTTCAAACAGTTTCATAGAAATACATTCGTAATATTTTGAGTTATCAGACTCGCCATGATAGATTTTGAGCAATTTAAATGCCCACTTGTGGTAGATCAAAAGGCCACTTCCGGTTTTTCTAAATTTATAAAATGGATTGTATCTTGGCCTCTAGGTAGCTTAGAAACAAAACAAGGTATGTTTCGTAAAGTCAAAAGATAGCTCTATTCAATAAAATAAATAACAAAAATATCTGTCTTGACTGAATTTGGTCATTTTCAACGTGTTCGGATACCTTAAAAAAACACTTTCTTTTAGTCACCAAATGTTATGAAACTTAGATCTGTTAAAAATGTGAACTCTGTTAAAACAACATTGTGAAATTTTCTAGGTTATGCATTTTGCTCCGAGTACGGCTAGACAATTCTCGACAAAAAGAAAGAAAAAAAAAGGTTACTTCTTTCAAATTCATGACCGAAAGGCACATCTTTTATTCTCATACAGAATAATAGAATCAAAGAAGAAAAACTAGGTAAAACTAAAATCTCTCGTATTTCCTCTTTCAAAAAAAAAAAAATCTTGATTATTTTTTTATAAGCAGAAGAGTATTTTCTTTTTTGCGTTCACCTTTCTTACACACGAGCAATGACAGGGGATGTTTGTTTTCCATTTTTATACAGAGATAAGGTTATTACAATAAAAAGAGATGGAAAGCTAAGGAGTTTTCTTTTTTGTAGAAGAAAATATTCTCTCTGTTTTAGTTACTTCACGATAAATATAGTAACTCAACGGAACTGCCAATAATTTTTTCATCTTTTGTTAGACAACTTCTGAAATCTTCTTTTCTGTTTCGCGAGCTCTGTTTCAAGAGTACAGCTGCTCTTTCTTTATTTTCAGAGCTTTGAGAGTAAAAACCTGATCTTTGGATTTGTTTGCTTTAAATAGGGTCCTATATATAACATTAATTTACTTCATTTTTTGGGAGTTCATCAAAGGCTTTAGTGATGAGATTTGTAATAATATCATAGGTTACATAATGAGAACTATAAACTTCATTTGCTTAATTCTTTTACAAAATTTTTTTAATAAGTGTGTTATTTTCCTTAAAATTGTCATTTATAATTAGAGCAAAATTAACTGTGCGAAAATGAGAACAATTATGTTCGGATTCTTTTAAAGTTATGAAAGTGAAATGAAATTGAAATTAGAAAGACGAAATATTTAAATCAAAAATAAAACCCTCTAAGTTTCAGTCAAAACAGTTAGCTAATTTTATGAAGCAATTCCTGATTTCGTAAATTTGAATTGTAGTCAAATGACAGTAGGGCAGTGTTTCTCCAACTTTCAATATTTGCGACCCAATATTCAATCATGATTTCCACCCCCCCTTCATACAATAACAATATATTTAATTGAAGAAGACTATACTTTGACCCTCTGAAGCTACAATACGACTTTAACCTCTTAAAAGGTATCCGAACACATTGGAAATGTCCATATTCAGTCAAGACAGACATTTTTGTTTTTTATTTTATTGACTAGAGCTATATTTTGACTTAACGAAACATACTTTGTTTTGTTTCTAAGCTACCTAGAGGCCAAGTTACAATCAATTTTATAAAGTTAGAAAAACCGGAAGGGTTTTTGATCTACCAGGAGTGGGCATTTAAATGGCTCAAAATCTATCGTGGCGAGTCTTAGAACTCATAACATTACGAATGTATTTCTATAAAACTTTTGGAACCTGATACTTATGTTATTTTAGAGAATGTTCTAAAATATTTCTTATTGTATGAATACTTTTTTTAGTTATGGCTTGTTATTTAAATAATGGTTTCATAAAAAATGTAACACTTCTTCTAATGTTTACTCAATCAGCTCTAAAATTTTCAAATTTTAATAAAAAATTAAAAATTTTGTACATTTTCTAGATAAATGTATCTAGTTTGTTTTCGTAATACTTTTACTAAAATATGTTTATTACTTTTTTCTCTAACTGCTTTGAAGTTTTTCAAAAATATTGCTAAAATTTCACTTATAATTGTGATTTTTGTAAAATTCAGGTAATTTATTTTAAATTTTGATAGTTAAATAGTAATATTTATCGGTATTGAGTCCTAAAAGAGCAATTGTAATGGTAAACATGTTGTAATATTTTGTTAAAAAGTACTCCAAACGTGTTTGAATACCTTAAGTGTCTTCGGCGTATATATACGTCTCGCTCAGCCAAAGCATTAACTGCCCCGTTTGTATATATAGGTCTTTCCGGCGAACGAGCGTTTCTGTGCTTTGCTGTCCATAAAATTATTCCGAAGTGTTTGGAATGCAATGAAAGGGCCTAGACAGTGTTTTCGAAGGATTTTCTTATATTATAGCTCCCCTCTCCCTCACCAATACATCACACACGAGCGCTTACGCGGAAAACGGTTTCATTGAAAGCGTGTCGCATAACTTTTAATCCTTTTAATCGGTAATTAAGGGATGCATTACAACCCGTACAAATGATTAAGATATGTTAAATCTTGTATATAATTTTAAATAATGACAAACCCACGGGGTCACTGGTAATTATTAAACTTGTTTTTAACCTAATATTGTTAAAATTAATTATAAAATACATTGTACTGTACTGATGTATTTATAAGTGTATTTTATCAGTGTAAGTATATTTTATTTTTTATTATCTCCGAATGGTTTTGTTTATTTACTTTCAGAAATATAATTTTTTTTAAAATAAACTTTTTGTTTTCGACTTTTCAATATGCTCAAGCCCCCCTGAGTTTGAGAAACGCTGCGGGGGGTATCCAAACGGATATCTCACATTATGTTAGCTTAAGTGATCTTGAGTGAGCTTAACTGATGTTGGATACCTAGTGGTCATGGTGACGTGCTCGTGGTCGGCGTGTCATGGGGGAAGTCCTAGTGCCACTGATGACCCGCTGTATGTAGAGATTGATGCTCGTAAAATCTGCCGCGCTTCAATATACTCTAGTTGGCATAGATGGGTAGTTCAGGGAGTGAAGTGCCAGCTCAAGTGTCGTTCTCGTCACTACAGGGAAGTTCAAAATTACGAGGGCTGTTGTTAATGGCCGTGTTGCTTTATTGAACGGAGTTCGTAAAAAATATTCACTCACTTAACTCTAGCAACAACATTTGAATGAGTGAGTGAATATTAACTATGCCAGCGCAGGTGTTGTCCACGCCACTTGACCATGGTTCAAAATTACGCGGACCGTCCCCAAAAGCCCTCGTGTAGCTGAGCAGTGGGACGTTAATATTCACTCACTCACTCCATTAATCCTCATGTTGCGACACTGATGACATAGCTGCCATATGTATGAGGTCCGACGGGAGAAAAAAGTTGAGTACCCCTGATCTAAGCAATATTTTCAATCAATATATGTAGACTGTTCGATAAGAGTTCATTCAATAATGGCTGTCATATCCAATAAGGCTTCTTCACCGATATTTTCTAAGCGAAAAAGAATGCAATCATCCTCTTCGCTTAACATAAATTAGATGTATTTTCAAAAATAAAGCGCAAATTTAAATCCTATTTCAATGGCTCTACAGTAATTGAACACGGCTTGATCTATCCATGTTTAAAATATATGGAACAAGCTTATAACATGAATTGAACTTCATAAATTTATTACCAAACATAAATTAGAACTTAGAGAAGAATAAAACTACGCATCAAAAAATATCTTTCGTTATAAAGATTCAGTATCATAAAAAAACTGTAGAACTCTTTTTCGACAAAGAACTCTTTTCTGAAATTGTACTCATTTAAATTATTTTTACTCATCAAATTAAAATAGTGTTATGTTCTATAAATAGATATGTAATGTTGCAATGGCTCAAATTTTATTAATAAACTCTTTAAGTAGTTCTTTTCCAGACATCGCGCTTGTAACAGCTTTCAGAGACCTTTGTTGTATTTAATTTATCTATTATTATAAATCAATGCCAAAAGTTATGTAATAATTACTCGTAAAAGTCATTTCTAAAATTTAATTAAATTTTATCATCCTAGATAGTAAGATTCACGATGCATGATAATTCATACTGTATCGTTTTAAATGGAAAAATGTATTTGAAAAAGGCAGGAACAAAAAGTATGACTTTCTATACATGCTGAGAAACTAAATGATGAATCGAAGAGAAAATTGTGCACAAGAATGGATAATCTTGCTAATTATTTAGGAATATTTTCTTTTATAAA
The DNA here is from genome assembly GCA_019973975.1 of Trichonephila clavata. NCBI lineage: Eukaryota > Metazoa > Arthropoda > Arachnida > Araneae > Nephilidae > Trichonephila > Trichonephila clavata. The sequence continues at coordinate 12,810 of BMAO01019859.1, read as the reverse complement.
TTAGATTTCGTTCAAATAATGATGCTGAGTGGCTGAAATAATTTTTGTTTGAATTGCTTACATTTTAAAAGGCTTGGAAACTTAATTTGCCATCTTTTAACTTTTTATTTTGAAAATGTACTAAAATCTTGTTGAGTAGGAAAACTGCGAATAACCTGTAAATAAAATCAGTTAAATGTAAATATTACATAAGGCCTTTTTAAGATTTTAAAATTAATTTTTTTTGTTTCTTTCACCTTTATGCAATATTTATTAGTAAATGTAATTATTTTTACATAACATTTTGTGTAATCTGGAGAGCTTTTTGAGTTTAACCCGGGAGTTAAACTCAAAATTGGTCGCGTGGGGCACAGGTCCAGGCTCATGAAATTTTTAAGTCTTGGAAAACTGTTTATATGTTACCAATAACCTTTTCAAAATCCTCCAATATGACAGTCTTCATTGGAACTAAAATGTATTTGTCAGATTTTCCCTCTTTTTTGGGAGTGGAGTGACAAATGGTTTCTTACATTCTAAAGATACTTGGGGTGATTGAGTTAAGGGGGTCCGGCACTTCCATAGGAGCCCCATGTTAAATTACGTAAGTTTATGTACCTTTTTCTCAGAAACTACTTGCTTCTCATTACAGTAGATTATATGTACTATGAATAATTTTGTATTTTTACTAAAAATTAAAATAATTATGAATTTTTTAAAAAATGTCCTATTTTCCCCCTAAAATTTAGTTTAAAAAGACGTTATCTGAAACAGTTTGCTAGATATATCTTATCTCCTCCATTAAAATGTGTACACATGTTGAAAACATACTTACTATACTTACTGAAATTTGGAGGACCCTACATTAATTAGTTTCTGAGAAAAAAGTACATAAAGGGAAAAATATTGCATTTTGAGAAAACAGGCTTTAAAGTAAAAATTTGTAATTTTTGACGATTTACCTCTTTTAATACTTTCCAGAAGCATATGAAACATTTTCTTTGCCCCTGCTTCTACAAAAGACTCTTCTAATTTTCTTTTTTTCATTATTTTTAGCTATCTAGCCTTTTTTTGTATTTCAAAATGCTTTCGTTGGGCTACACGAATCCTACATGCATCTAATTTTTTAAAGCATGACACACAATTAAAACCTGATTCAATACCACAATGTTTTAAAAATGATTAATTTGGCTACACGGCCCATATTTAATTCTGCAATTGCCATATTTACTTCTAATTTTAGAGTTTTCAACTTCACAAACGTAGATTTTGGAATGACTGACCATATGGTATTATTAACTGGTTTTGAGTCTTTCATGTAGACATTTTTTTAATAACCTAGGGTCAGCTAAATCTCTAAAAATTGACTATATTCATTCATAAGGGAAGATGGCACACGGGTATGTTTTTTATGATCATAATGCTTTTCGTTAAATTCAGCTTTTGCTTTCTGAAACTTGCACCATGAATTTATACCCGAGGGACACAATCCATGTTGAGAGCTCTCATTTGTAGATAAAAGAATGAAATAAACAGCCCAAACAGCAGTTTTCATGTTGTATAAATCATTGATAATTTTTCTAATGGTCATACCATAATACCTCTGAATTTTGGAAATTAAAATGTCGTTGAGTCGGTTGCGTCCACTTAGGCTCTAGCATCACTTAATTTTTTTCCTCTGTTTTTTCTTTTGAGATTCAAAAGACGGGTACCCATACGCTTTTGGATATGCCCAACACACTCTAATTTTTCCACTTGAGTGTCATAAGGATTCAGGGCAAGTATTGATGAAAAACCTTTGGAATCTCCATCACCCAAATATTTTGTGTAATGAATGTCATAATGAGCTTCGCATCTTTCAAATATTGCCGTTACACCTTTCACTTCCATGCCTCCACTTGTTCCACTATAGTTGGCAATACATGATGGTTCATGAACAGAATTAAATGCAGTTTTGCACCGACAATGTTTCGAAAACACTTCAAAGTCAATAACTTTTCCAGTATCGACACTCGTAGCTGTAACAATACCATTGAGGGACTGGTATCCTCTTTTCTGCCATGAACCATCTAAGGCAACAGAAATGCCACGGCTAATTCTAATTATTAACTTCTAATTATTGTATTTCCATATATCATACATCATTTTAAGCAGAAATGTTAAAACTTTTCAAAAATATAAAAAAGTCAAAATCGATCATTTTTTCCAAAATTTCATATGCTGGACCCCCATAATCATGCAGCCACTTTTGTTCCAAAATAATTTCTCTGAATATGCTCCATTTTTTCCACTGTGAACGTCAAAGGTTCCCAAACTTTTTTGTCTCATAAACCCCTTGCCGTATTTTTCGTCTTTGGGTAGACCCCTGCTGAACTAATCATAAATAATTTGCACATTTGTCAACTTAAATGTCCTTTCGACAGATGATATAGAGTAAATACTTTAAATTTTTCTAATAAAAATTAGTGTCTAAAACCTTAAAAACACACATGTTAATTAACTTTAAATTACAATTTGACACTACATAAAATAACTGAGCAACAAACAAGAATGATTTTAATGGGAGGGATGAATTTGGCACTTCACAATAACATATTTTCAACATTTAGCATCAATCTTGTCGAGTTTAACCTTAAATTTTCTCAGTTCAAATTGTCCAGTCTTCTTCCCCCCCCCCCGAGAGTGAAAACCATGGTGAAACACTTACTAGAAAAAGTAAGTACAAAAAAATTATCACGATATTCCATAATTCGGGAATGATAACGCGTATGTCTTTTTAAATCCAACATTGCTGACATCCGGTTCTGAATTTTACTTTAAGATTTTCGTTAGTGCCTATTCTAGCGTTTCTCAAACTGTGGGGCGCACCCCCCCCCCTAGTGGAACGTCATAAATCCCCGAGGGGATCACGAGCATATTGAAAAGTCAAAAACAAATGATTAAAAAAATTAATAATTTACTGAAAGTAAACAATATACATTAACATAATAAAAAATAAAATTAGCATTACACTGATATAATACACCTTTAAATGTATCAGTACTGCACACTGTATTTTATAATTAATTTAACAATACTAATTTAAGAAAAAATTTAATAATCACGAGTGGGCCTGTCACACATAAAGTTATATACAAAAATTAAGACTTATCATGATAATTTGAACGATTTATAAATAATCCTTTCACTACCGATTAAAAGCTATGCTCCCCAATGTTTCCGTTTTCTACGTAAGAACCGGTTTGTGATGTATTGGGAAGGGGAAGAAAAGGAATAAATAAGGAACTCCTCTCAAAAAAGTAAATCCCTCGCAAATACTGTCAAGGTCATTTGATTGCATTCCAAAGCCTTCGGAAATATAGAAAGTTTGAGAAGCACTGGCCTATTCCGATTTTTTGTAATATGGCAGTTAGTTTCTTCAATGTAACCATATGAATTCCTTGTCTCTATGGTAATACCATATAGTTAAAGCATTCTCAAATCTAGTTTCAAAATCTGTATAAAAGGCATTTAAATATGTTGAACGTATATTTAACATCATCTTCCTGTCAGATTGTCTGCGAGAAACTGGGATAATTTGTGACGTCCGATATTATACTCCTTTAGCGTAGTTCTGGTAAGAAAAGCTGAAATGATAATCTTTTTTTAAATTAAATATGTGTTGTCACGTAACTGCAAATTAACTTCATTAAATTTAGTAAATAAATCTGTTAAATAGTTAAAATCTGCTTTCCACTTAATTACATTTGTTTTTAAAATTAAAGTCACGATCTGGTTTAATGAGAGCCACTATCATAGATCCTCATTTACACCTCATGTACCCCTAAATTATTTTATCACTGACATGGACCCTTGCAGGGCATCATAGGCCTCTGGGGGTCCATATAGACCTCTTTGGGATTCACTAACTAATGGCTTTGGTGGCTATGTTGTACAACTCATTATGGTTTATAAATGTAAAAAAAGAAATGGGCAACCCCGATCTGTATTGAATGAAGTTGAAACTGATCAAGCAAGGGAAGAACCTGATGAAATATGATATATATTAATCATAATAGCGAAAGAAAATTCGAGAAAGGCGATGAACATGAAACGTTTGAATCGAAAGAAACATTTTTAAATGTAACCTAAAAATTTCCACCAAGAAAGATATGAAGTCGCATGTATACCACAAGGCTCACTGCGCCATGTCAAAAAAACACAAGCAAGAAAAAGTTCAACGTGCTATTTGTGGACCATCAAGGACAAGAAAAATACAATAACTTAAGCAAAATATGACAGTTGTGCCAGCAAATAACATTCCATAACATTTGTTAGCAAAAAGTGTCTGTGATTTGTATCCTTTATTAAAGTCACGCACATTTGAAACAGTTTAGTTCAGTTTGATAGGATTTCTTCTCAAATTGTCAAACAAAAAATTGAAAAGCCCCTTAAAGTAGTTTATACTTTCTCTTCCTTGAATTATTCACAAAAATTATGATTTTTTTTGTGCACAGTAAAAAAAAAAAAAAATTAAAAAAATGGTTGGGGTAACTCACAGTTACCCCACATGATCACTAACGACAGTATCGAATGTACGACTGCTCCTGTGGTAAATTAAGCATTTTAATATATTAATAACAAATTTTCATATTACTTTCCCTCTCCAGTTCCTTTATTTTCTTTTTACGTGAGTTAATACTTGAACGTTTAATTGATTTTGATGTGTAATCAAAAATATTTGCACACACATAAATATGTATGTCCCTTTTCCCACATTTGCACGTTGAAATGAATATTTATATACTCCATTCACAATTATTTTTAAAAACAAAAATTGATATTTTTAGAAATTCACTGAAACTAAAAATTTACAATTATTAAAAAAAATATATTTTTTATATATTTTGAAATATATACACACAGTAACAACTTTTGGATTCCTAAAATAAAATATAGATTTTTCTATTCGAAATGCTCAACAAGCTTTAAGGTTAAAGATAAGTCAAACAAGTATATTATACACTGGTGTCCAAAAGTTAAGCATAAATCGTAAAATGCGAAAAACATGGAGTAAATATTCGTAAAATTATTCCAAATATCTTGCGAATATAATTGGGTGAAGAAGAAAAATTGGGTTTAGGCAAAACTTTTCAGTCGACTACGTCCTGTGCGAAACACCGGCGCATGTCGGAACACGAAAAAACCGATTCACGCAGCATAGGCAGTTCAGACAAGTTTCATGCAACTGCTGTGCGAAGGAACGTTGTTAACCATCAAACAAGGTGAATGATGGCACAAAGACGCCAATTGGACATGTTTACGAAAGAAGAATCTTTGGAATGCTGGAATCCTCACGATCACAAACCGAAGTGTCTCGAATTCTGAATGTGGACCAGTCTGTGATCTCAAGACTGTGGCAGAGGTTTCAAAGAACGGGAGATATTACCCGACAACCAGTATCAGGTCGACCAAGACTCACAAACCCCTCGCCAAGACCGATATCTGGTAATACGTGCGTGACGTTAGAGGGGCAGTACTGCCAGAGCACTGGGTTCGGCGCTCATAGTCGCCACAGGAATATAAATTTCGAGACAAACTGTTTACAGGAGACTCAAGCATGCTGGTCTGTATGGCAGAAGACCAGCAGTTTGCATTCCCCTCTCGTATGCGCATAAACGCGCTCGTTTGAACTGGAGTTTGAAACATCAACATTGGAGTGTATGAGAGTGGGCCAAAGTGATGTTCAGTGACGAGTCCCGGTTTAGTCTGAGTAGTGATTCTCGGAGTGTAACGATATGGAGAGAACGTGGAACACGTTTTGAACCAAGAAAAATAACGGAAAGACATCATTTTCCATCAAGGGGAATAATGTTATGGGCAGGCATCATGATGAACGGCCGCACAGACCTCCATTTCTTTGACACGGGGTCTGTGACTGCTCAAAGATACAGATACGAAGTTCTTGAGCCTTATGTTTACTTGCTTCGAGGTGCTGTTGGTCCTGACTTCATATTCATGGTGATGCGCCATGTCACCGAGCGGTGCTGATATGATGACTTCCTTGAAACGGAAAACATCCAGCGCATGTCGTGGCCTGCGAACTCCCCTGATTTAAATCCTATCGGGAATGTATGGATATGCTCGGGAGACAAATTGCAGCCCTTTCGCACTCACCAAGCTCCGTTACAGAACTGAAGAGAGCTCTCCAAGAAGCTTGGAACCGTTTGAGCCCACAACTTATTCATCATCTCATAGCAAGTATGGTAAATCGCTGTGCATCGTGCCTGGCTCTCAGAGGTGACCACACGCCTTATTAAACTGCAGCATCAGTATTTTTTTTAATGTTTTCTATCATTTTTTCTTTAAAGTGTGAATCCTTGCTATGCTCAGTTTTCTTTCAAACTGCTACTTTTTACAGTAAAATTAATTATTATTATTCTTTTGATTTGCTTCCTTGTCTTATGACCATTTTACACTCGCATATCACGTTTCCCACCATTCTGATTTAAAGTTCCTTCTTTATTCACATAATTATCAATTATGCTTAACTTTTGGACACCAGTGTATATTATTGAACTTATAAAAAAGTATAAAGAAACAAAAATATTTGTTAAAATAGCTATAAGTAATGGTCTTTCTAACCGATAATGATTAAAATTCTTGCAATCGTGAAACATTTTCTAGGTATACGGTAAGAAACAAACATTGCTTATTTTCAGTATACACTCATGGACAAAAAAACTAGAGCACCAAGCAGGGATCGTCAAAATGAAACGAAATTTTACATACGTAATGAATACTTTGATATAAGTAAATGATTAGAAAGTCAAAGAAAAAGGAACATTTATTTCAGAGAAAAATTCAATAGAACGGAGGATTTAATACCCTGTTGAACCCCCTCTAGCGCGAATGCACGATACGATACGATCGGGCATTGAGGCATACAAGTTGTGCATGATGTCTTGAGATTTATTTATATCCATATTTATTTCCGTTCCATATGTGCTGTAACTTTGCCTCTAGTTCATTCAAACTCGTGGGATGCCCAACTCGTCATCCCAAATGATCCCAGATATGCTCGATTGGGGACTAATCTAGGGATCGGGCAGGCCAAGAAAGGGCAAAAACAGTATTCTGACACCCTTACCGTGTGAGACCGAACATTGTCTTGTTGAAAATTGGCTCCTGGTAGCCATTGCATGAGTGGCAACACATGTGGTTGCAGGATTTCATGGACATACCGCTGGGCTGTCATGGTGCACGGATCAATACTAGAGGTGACCGTATATTGTAGGCAATGACACTCCATGCCCTCACACCAGCTGTGGGAGTAGTGTGTCGCTGTAAAGCAAAAGCAGGGTTGAGGGGTTCACCAAGGGGTCTCTAAACACGAAAACGATTGTCATCTCTATTGAGATTGAATCAGGACTCGTCGCTAAAGACGACCTGGTTCCATTCCGCTGCAGTCCAGTTTCCTCGTACGCGGCACCACTCCAAACGGAGGCGTCGATGGAGGGGTTGGGCGTCAAGGGCAGCACACGTATTGGGCGTCGCGATCTCAAATGTCCTTCAGCCAGGCGACTTCATATGATTCGAGAAGACACAGGGGACCCTAGTGAAGGTCCTACCTGTGTCTGGATGGCAGCCGATGAAGCAGTTGGCTGTCCGCGTTCTTTCCTTACGATGTGGTAGTCTTCTCGATGACTGGTCTGTCGAGTGCGTCCTGAGCCTGGTCTACGTGTAAATGACATCCCTCGGATCCGTTGGTCCCCAAACCTCCCCACAACACAATCAGAGCGGCCTAATTGACGAGCGACTCACCTAGCTGACCACCCAGCTTCCATCACACCGATGATTCTCCTTCTATCAAACTGCGACAGCTGCTCATATTGTCTTCGAAAACGGCGTAATGGCATGTCTTCCTCAGCACACTCAAACAAGCTTTGGTTACCTGTTTTATACTCCACGGAGAACGACGTTAAACGCCCACTACCGGCTATACGTAATGCGCAGTCACGCTGCATTTTAAATCATTTACATATCTCCCCGACATGTACCTTCATGCCAAGTTTCGTTACGATCCCGCAATTATTTCTTGGTGCGCTAATTTTTTTGTCCATAGGTGTATTTTTCAACCAAAATAAAAACACAAATGTATGGAGTTGGGTGAAAGTCGAATTTTAATTTAATAAAGATTTTTACTTTATACTGGTGCGTTTTGGATCTATTGCACGTAATATTTGCTGAATGTATAACATATGTTTGGCTTAAGGTCAGTCAGTAGGGTAAAAATCATGAAATGATCGATTTTGAGTTTTTGATATTCCTGAAATCTGTATTTCATTACTTTCCCAGGGATATAACATATATGCCATATTTTCAATCAGAAGTATGTCAAAATGACTTTTAAAAAATCATCAACTGGCGGGCCACGTCCCCTTTTGACAGATATTTGCCTTTTAAATATCCTGAAGCAATTGCAAAGCCTTCTTTTTTTTATTCAAACGCAATTAACTTTAGATAACAGTTGACTGTTCGATTAACTGTATTAGTTTGGTGGCGGGATTTCTATTTACAACATGTTTCCAAGTGTTTGAAACTATTATTTCCTAGTATTTTGAAAATGTTTACTTTCACAAGGTATGTTTCTTTCAAAACTACTATTTTCATACTTTATTTTTTAAAATTGTGTTTAAAAAAATAAAATTTTTCTAAATTTACTAAAGGTGAAAAAAAACCCGCAAGTTTAAATTATATATTCCTTATGCATTCTTGTGCATACTGAAGTAAAATTTGAAAATATTACAAAAAAAAACATTTAGCTAAGAGCACATGTGTCAACAAACAAACAAATTTGAATAAATTCAGTGATCATAATTAAAAGTCTGTGTTTGAAAAAACTGAATTTTTTTAAAAAATATCACTTTAGTATAAATATAAATGTTTCTTTACTGTACAGACAAGTTTTTAAACTTAAATATTCAAAAGTTTCTGAATGAATTGTACATACAAAAATTCAGTTGTGTAATATCATTTGTCGTTGCAAGAAGCTGGTTAAATACATAAAAATACATAAATATCATGTTTAAAAACATAAAAACAGTTTTATTTTGTCTGTTTAAGAAATCATGTGTCTAGTTAAGAGAAAATTTTGAAATATAAAAGTTTTAGAAACTTATGTTTGCATGTGACCACACAAACACTGATGAAAACTTTCGAAATGACGTAAAATCATGTTTTTTCAAATGCACACCAAAACCATATACTAGATAAATTTTTTCACATTATACACTCATGTCCATAAATTAAGGATAATGAAGTTCAGGCAAGGAAAGAGACAGAAGCAAAACAAATTTGACTTATTTGTAAAGTCTATTTATTAAACAAAAGGTAAAGAGTAAAAAGATGCTATATGCTAATAGATGAGTAAATGAGTATTAGTAGAGATTAGAAAGTAAAAATGCATAATAAAAAATTACGATTTTTACTCCCTGGAGCAAATTTCAAAAAAGAACCTAATTACAAAAAATAGTATAACATGGTTAGTATGATGGTTAATACGGAGTATGTCTCCCGGACGATGCAATACAGGCCTTACAACGCCTACGCATGCAGAGTATCAAATTATCAATCTGATCTTGGGATATTACAAACTCATCAAGCAATGCCCTCCGAAGTCCGGTAGACAGGTGGGAGGGGGTTGACGGGCTGCAATTCCTCGTCCAAGCATATCCCACACATGCTCTATTGGATTCAAGTCCGGTGAGTATGCTGGCCAATCCATACGGGTCATATCCTCCAATTGAAGGCATTCGTCTACAGTGTTTGCACGTGAGGACGGGCTTTGTCATCCATAAACAGAAATTCAGCACCCATGGCGCCCCGAAACAAACGTACATGTTGTTCCAGAATGACATCCTGATAGATGTGGCCTGTCATCGTTACACTCTGAACATGCAGGTCAGTTCTGGAACCAAGAATAATTCCTCCCCAAACGAGCCATCCTGCACCACCGTAACGGTGTCTATTAATGGTGTTCTCTTGGTGGTAACGGATACCTGGCGCTCTCCATATGAAAATTCGGCGAGAATCAGACTGCAATTTAAACCTGGACTCGTCGGAAAAGATCACACAAGACCACGGTTGAGGTGTCCACAATGCATGCTGTCTACTCCAGATTAAGATTAGTCGGTACCACCTATCCCGCTAATGTTAAATTGAGCATTTTTATGTACCTTTTTCTCAGAAACTATTAAATGTACAGACTTAAAATTTTTTCTGTATATTAATTAGACTTTTTTATTTAAACTGATCGGAAGTTTTTCAAATATATTGTTTAGCTTTTTCAAAAACATTCATCGCAACAGTATCACTATGAATTTTTTGAAAAATGTCATTTTTTTTCCACGATAACTGACTTTTACAAAAATATCATGGGAATATTAATAAAAGCTCAGTTCAATATATATATAGTTAGATATCAGTAATATTCAGTGAAGATTGCAAGTGCTTCCGTTGCATAGGTTCTGAGAAAAAGGTACACGCATTTTAAAAACACCGTTTTGAGATAATTGAATTTTTATTATAAAATGTCACTTCAGCAAAAAAATTATGAATTACAATCTGTATTTGCACTATTTTTTATATATTAGCTTATTCGCAATAACTTTTAAGACTTTTTACTTATTTCTTTTACTTAGATTTCTCAGAAAAGTCATATATAACATTTTTCACTTTTAATCTATAGAGATATTTTATACCATTTGCATCAATTTTCTCAGATTATGCATCATTTTTGATGAATTTTCTGTTCTGATACATTATTGTCATCCAAGTTGATTATAAATCATCATAAATACCACGTGAGAATGTGTCAATACATGAAAATATGACTTTGGTAATACATCATTATACGACATTTCGAAAAGTTTCATTTGTGTTTTATAAATTCACTTGTAAACACAATTTCTTAAAGTATCAGAATTAAAAGGATTCTTAAAATATTACACAAATGGTATCCAAAACAACACATGAAAACTGATTTTATGTTTTTAAACATGAAATTTGTGTGTTTTTTTGGTATGTAACAAGTTTTGTGCAACGAAAAAAGACATTGCATTTTGGGATATATTTATGTACCTTTTACTAAGAAACTATTGAACACAAAGCTTAAAAATTTGTCTGTGCATTAAATAAACATTAATCTTTATACAGAAGTGAAATTTTTTAAAAAAAATTGATCAGCCTGTTTAAAAATGTAATTTTTGCACAGTAGAAGAATGAATTTTATAAAAATTTTCCTTTTCTATGTTACGACATCTGCTTTTTAGCTAAATGTCTGAGGAATATCTCAAAAATTTCACTTCAGTATACACAATATATATGAAATATATAAATAAATTTTCCAGTCCATGCATACAATAAATTTATAGAAAAAGAAGACACAAATTAAAAAAATATAATCTTTATAAGACAGTAATACATGAATATATGACATTTCGAAAAGTTTCATTAGTGCTTTGTATATTCACATGTAAACACAATTTCTTAAAGTACCAGAATTAAAAAGTTTCTTTAAATATTACATAAATAATATCCAAAACAACAAGAAAACTGTTTTTATGTTTTTAAACATGAAATTTCTGTAATTTTATGTGTATAACAAGCTTCACAGGAAACGTCAAAAATCATTCCATATCATCACATATATATGTGTACTTTTTCTCAGAAACTGTTAAATATTAACACTTCTGATTTAGTCTGAATACTAATTAGATTTTAATATTTTTGCTGAAGTGAGATATTTCAAATATATTGTTAAGTTTTTTCAAAACCATGCAACATAAAAATATTACTATGAATTTCTTGAAAATTTTCATTTTTTTTTCTATGATAAATGCTGTATGTTAAAATATTTTTGGAAAATTTATAAAGTCTCACTTCAGTATATATAATTTTACACCTGTTATATTTCATTGAAATTTTATGAGTATCCTTTCATTATTTTCTGAGAAAAAAGCACTGTCAATTAAAAAAAAAATAAACTTTTGAAAAAATGCATTTTTAACATGAAATGTCACTTCATCACAAAAATTATGAATTACCACATGTATTTGCCACATTTCATTCAACATTAGCATCAAAATATATTTTAAGTAAAATATTATAGAAAAAAGTTTTAAAATTGTCAGAAAATACATACATAGCATTTATCAGTTTTTGTTTAACGAGATATTTAGTAAAATTTACATCTATTATCCCAAAATCTGTATAAATTTTTGAAGAATTTGTAGCATTTATGTACATATGTATTACAAATAATAAAGTAGAGCTTATATCATCATAAATATATTGTGAAAAAACTCATCTATATGATTTTGGTGTGCATTTTAGAAAACATGATTTCATGTCATTTCGAAAGTTTTTATCAGTGTTTTGTGTACTCACATGCAAACTAAGTTTCTAAAACTTTAAATTTCAAAATTTCTCTAAAACTGTCAAATGATTTCCTAAACAGCCAAAATAAAATGTTTTTTGTTTTTAAAACTTGATATTTATGTATTTTTATGTATTTAACCAGCTTCTTGCAACGACAAATGATATTGCACATCTGAATGCACAATTCATTCAGAAACTTTTGAATATTTAAGTTTAAAAACTTGTCTGTTCAATAAAGAAACATTTATATTCATACTAAAGTGATATTTTACAAAAAAATTTAGTTTTTTTTCAAAAACAAACTTTTATTTATCATCACTGAATTACCCCTGTTGCAGTAAAAATGTACACTAACAAGACTTTACTTGGGTGTTTTTCTGATTTTAAAGACTCATAAGGTTATAAATATCATTA